>OZ034803.1:9869785-10032285 GCA_964028335.1 Altica lythri
GAGGTATTACGCACTCGTGTAATTAGGTACTCGCCGCTACGCGGCTTCGTACGTAACTTTTCCACTCGTTCGTAATGTCCTACTTACCACTATTGATACGTAATATACTATATTAATTATATACAAATGAACATAAAAACATACTACATAATTTTTACCTAAATAATTTAATATTTTTCATAAAAGTGAGATACGCGCGTAACAAAGTCATAGCGCGAAATTAAATTTTTATGCTTTGCTATAAGATACGTAACAATTTTATCACTTTTACATTTTACGTTGTCTACAGTTATTTTCATTTTTACGAACACTGTTTAATCTAGCGTAAGTGTCTGTTTTTAATTTTTTTTACATCTATAAACAAATATATATTTGGATGAGCATTCTAAAAGTTTGAATTAAATTTAGCATGAAAACTTTCGCATGCATTCGTTGTCCTATATTCATTTGAGCTCGAAGCCCAAATTGTTGGAGGAAACGTACCCTCTTCGGAAATGTATGTTTCAACAAGGCTTATTTTAATGATTTTTGTGGTGTTTCTTGGAATATCTTCCACATTGATGACCAGATCTTAATCAAATTTCTATGGGATAACACGGACACTCTATTCTTTTGAATGCAAAACGATTTTTTTGTAAATCGGATTATAAATACCGGAGATATTCGGTAACATAAAAAAACAATGGTCTAATTGAGAACCCTCTCTTGCTTTAAACCGGTTATAGTGGGACAGTAATGCGCCAATTATGTTTTTATGTTATACATCATTATTTACAAATTTACTTAACTGCCGAGCTTATTCTGTTGATTTTTGTGGTATTTCCTGGAATATCTTTCACATTGATGACCAGACCTTAACCAAATTTCTATGGGACCAATGGGAAACTTTACTCTTTGAATGCAAAAAGAATTTTTCAAATCGGCTTATAAATACCCGAGATATTCTTAACTGCCGAGCTTATTCTGTTAATTTTTGTAGTATTTCCTGGAATATCTTTCACATTGATGACCAGACCCTAACCAAATTTCCATGGGACCAATGGGACACTCTACTCTTTTGAATACAAAAAGAATTTTTTAAATCGGTTTATAAATACCGGAGATATTCGGTAACATCCATAAAAAAAAATATGGTCGAATTGATAACCTTCTCTTTTTTGAAGTCGGTTAAAAATGAAAATGTTCCGTCAATAAAAATTATTAAGAATAATTCATCCCGAACAGTTTTTACTTCAACAGCATCCATCACATCATGCACATCATTAACGTCTTTTGGTAAAGGAGGTAAAACTCGTCGACGAGTTACAGTATTACCAAATATTGGAGTATTTTCGATCTCCCGTCTTATCATCTTCTGTGGTTTTTCCGGAATATCTCCGACTGCTTTGCGTTTTACACTATTGCTTATAGCTTGTGACACAATATTATCTGAAGCGTTGTGGTTCACTTCTGTGAATACGCAAGTTTCTTTCCGAATTGGTAGAGATTTTTGCTTTGCACGTTTTAACAACACAGCGCCATATTTTAACATCATTTTGGTTTTTATAACCAAAACCAAATTTAAAATTATTTGTCACAATCAGATCATATCCGGTATTATATGTTTATGTCATGCCCAGGTTAACTCTTTATAATTTTTATTTTATTGACAGATACACTTGTTAAAGGTTCAAATTCGGAACAGTAACTGAAGTTATTTTCAAATTTATCCTTTGAAAAATTTTTGGAAACTACCAACAACCATTAATTGTCAATAAAATAATCATTAGCATATACCTACCTACTTAGAACTGTTGTGAGAGATTATTATTACCCTAATGACATCGGGTGCCCTTTGCCCAGTTGATAATAAAGGATTAACAAGTAAAATTGTAATCCCAAAAAGTTTAAAAACCGTTTGCCCAGTGGCTCTACTTCCGCCTTGCCTATATTTAAGAAATCTAAGAAATTGAACGTCTATTATTATTATTTTTTTATATAATTATTAAATGACTGTACTTAATTTGATTGATTTGTTTAAGAAAAATTAAAAAAGAAAATTTTTAATATATATTTTTTTAATTTTTAGCTAAACCATGTGTCGAGTTTAATTATTGAACTTTAAAAATTGCGTTAAGTTTCACCAGGTGCATAAAAATAATTAAATGTGATTAAAAGTCCTTGCAATTAAAACAAATCCTACATAATTGTTCTGTCCGAATTTATATACCTAGTCCTATAGTCATTTAAAAATTTTATAAAGAAATCATTATTCTATTTTTTTACAATAATTAAAGTGGTCAACGCAATTTTCCAACTTCAATAATTAAACGCGAAACATGAACTGCAGGAACTTTAAAAATCTTTTAAAAAAAACCTTTTGATATTTCTTAAACAAATCAGTCGAATTAAAATACAGTCATTTAAAAATATTCAAATGATCAAATGATTAATTTTTAAAGCAAGAATTTGCAGAAATAAATATTGTGTTGCACTTAATAAACACTAAACCATGTAACAATCTATCCCACCAAAACAATAAATGTGAAAAAGGTTCAATACTAAAATTATGCTTGACTGTGGGCTTCACCGCAAAAAGAATGGAGATCTAAATAAGTGCCAAGTTCTGTACAAAATAACATTTTGATCAATTAAGAAACTCTATTTTTTTGTTTGATTGGATCGTATAACAATTGCTGTTATTTAAAAATGTGAGGTCCTAATGTAGGTTAGATTTGACTTGGCCAGTTTTCATTACAACTATAATTACAACAGTCATTTTATAAAGTAAGTAGTTCAACTTATTTAAATACCTTTTAATTCTGATAAAAACTGGACAAATCAAATCTAACTTACTTAAAAAACTCACATTTTTAAATAAAAGCAGTTGTTAAAGGTATCCAATAAAACAAAGGAATAGGGTGTTGTTCATAATGTTATTTTGTTCCTAAAAATAGATATTTTGGGTTTGTACAGAACTTGGTACTCATTTATATCTCCATTCTTTTTGCGGCGAAGCTCACAGCCAGCATAATTTTAGTATTGATCTTGGTTCACATTTATGTTTTTGGTGTGTTATCATTACTTTTTGTAAAGAAAACTAGACAGACATCCATCGCAGCGCGCCCCCGACGACACACGCTCACTGTGATAGCTTCATTTGAATATCTACTTGTAACCGTTCAAACGTTACAATTAAAAAAAGTTTTTCACGTCACACCTTATCTCAAAATTTTTTGACACCGATATCTCACGAACGTTTAAACCGATTTTAATTTTCAAAACGGCATTCGACGTAGTTATTTTAGCTTGAGAGGTGATTGGGTTATGAAATTGACCGATCTAATAGCCAAAAAGTTATGCACAAAAAACATCATTTTTCAAAAAAAAAAATTTCTCGAAATATAACGGTTCGAATTGGCATAAACTTACAGGGAATCTAAGTTAGATGGAACTCTTTGGAACGCTCTTTAGTTCATTCCGATCGGTCAAACCGTTCAAAAGTTATAGAAGGTTTACTTACATCCACACACACACACACACACACACACACACACACACACACACACACACACACACACACACACACACACACACACACACACACACACACACACACACACACACACACACACACACACACACACACACACACACACACACACACACACACACACACACACACACACACACACACACACACACACACACACACACACACACACACACACACACACACACACACACACACACACACACACACACACACACACACACACACACACACACACACACACACACATGCAGACACCCTCTTAAAAATAGTAGGGAAGGTTCCAACGACCTCAAAACGTTGAGATCCGATGAAAACTCGATTTTCGAAAAACGGGGTAAAAACAATAAAATTTTAATTTTTTTAGCGGGAAATTTAAATTGATTAGTTCACCAGCGTGTGAAAATGTTGTATCGCATGGGTTATATATGTTCATTTCTCTTCATGTGTGGTGTATCGACTACGCCAAACATACTCCGCCAAATATAATTCAAATCGAGTTATACACATCCTTCCCAACCGTCGACGAAGATTCCTCTTAATGGCAGACCATTTACCTTCGATATTTTGGGTGTGAATATGTCGATTGTTTGGATCCACAAAGTGTCGTATCCAAGGTGGTTTAAACCAGTATATTCTCTCCACGAGTCAGTCATTACAATGGATCCAGGCAAACCGCCTATTTGCTCATCGATTTGCAGCATCCAGTGAAATAAATGGTTTCTGAAATGTTGAAAGCAACGGCCCACAACTTTTCTGAAAACTCCAGTTTTCGCTACTACTACTACTGTGACTGGATATTCCTTAATCCACATGACTAAAATGATCAAAACTGAACTATAGAAAAAGTCGAAAAATCTAGAAACGAATTTGTCCTGCAGGACGTTCATTATTACAGTTCCGTCTGCGACACCGGTAACTTGGTTTTCTTCCTTGTCTTTTTTGTTGTCCAAGTTGAATTTTATTTCCACACACATATCCTGAAACGTGAAACAAATCCATGTACTATTAAAAAATTTACCAAACCCAATTCCTTTATGTGATCCTTAAAAGCTGTAGAGCTGCGGAGGAATTCCATCATAAGATTATAATATGATGATGTATACTTTATACACTCACTTAATATATTTTTTGTCACTACCGAACAATTAATAGGATGATGTATACCGTGCGTAAAACAAGACACAAATAATTGTCAGTGAATACTGCCTAACACTTTATTTATATTTTCTGTTATTACCGAACAATACAAATTGATATTAAAAAAAACATTAGGATGTTTTGTGATGCAATAGCATTAGGGGGTAAATCTCTTTAAATCTGATTGTTATTAGCATTGTTAAAGTTTATTTATTTTCAAAACATCATTACCTATGAGATTATCCCTTACTGTCTTGGATTTAAATTTAGTTATTATTAATATGCATTATCCCTTGTTTGTTTCTCAGTGTAATTTAAAATATTTTGGTATTATATCTGTAAACTACAAGATTTTGCTTGAGTATTATATATGATTAAAATCAGACAAAAATATCTTTACGTTTCTGATATTTTTTTTAAGTATAAAAAAACTAGACACATATATTTGTTAAATTTAAACAATGGATTGGAAAATCGTGCATACAACCATCTGCTGTTATGGTCGGCAAAAGGGTCTCTTTTATTGGCCTCCCACTTGTCCCAGGTTGGGGGTGACGTGAAAGACTCTTTAACCAAATTTCAACTTTGTAGGTGATCTGGAAGAGGGTTATCTCAGTCGGTCAGTCAGTCAATGGAAAATTAACGACTTCTGGACCTATATATCTTTATAACCGTTCACGCTAGCTTCATGAGATTTGGGCTTCTAGTTGTCTTTATAGACTTAAATAAACAAACATACTTTCATGTCTTTACGTTAAATAGGTTTTGAATTATGAAAGGGTCAAAAGTGACACCAAGTGGTTCGTGTATTGTTACACTCGGCGCTGGCTAATCAGTTCCTTGGCATAGATCTAATAATAATAATAATAAATTTACAATTTGTCGACAAAGCTAAAACACATATAAAAGAGTACAAAGACCTTAATATATAACGTAACACATAAACAAAATACAAACGATAAGATATTAAGAATTATTTCACCAGACTAGTGATACTGTGCCTAAGTTGGTGAGAATTACTTAGAGTTGTTCAAAAATGTGCCCAGTATTACATTAAAATTATCGAGTCCTTCTAGTTGTGTTTGGTAATCCTTGTCTCATTACGAGTTAGTACGCCAAACAATGTGGTTTCTTTGTGTGAAACCTCTTCAAAAAATAAATAAGTCGATTTTAATAATGATTCCTTTGATTATTTTATTAAGTGTGAGTGTCTAAGAAAGGGGTGATATTTTATTGATACCAACCAAAATAAATTTAGCCAAACATCAGTTTTTTTGATAATTCACCAAAGTCAGGGCCGTTTTTTACACGTGCTTTAAGGATTAATTTACTCACAATAAAGTGGAAAAATACGATTTGACTATAAACTAATTGTACTCGGTTGTCAATTCGATAAGATATGGATTTTTGATTATTCGTTTCTATTAAGGGTACTTCCAAATGTATTCGAAGAGGTTCAACCGAATTACCACTCTATATCTAGATTGGATAAGTTCCGGCAATTTAGTGGAATAAAAGAAGAAGAATTTTAATCCCGAATTTTGTAAAATGGTTAATTAACATAATTAATCTTCTTTTTGATAAAATATTTTTATTATTTTTATTGTTTTTTATCTATACTTATAATAAATCTGTAGAGAGGTCAATTCTGTACATAAAATATATTTCCAAAATAACTATCAGGGGATGATAAGCTATCGATACTGATGCAAAAAATGCAATCAGTAAAATTTTTGTCTGTCTGTCTGTCTGTCTGTATAACCGCTATAGAAACAAAAACTACTGGAGAGATTTTAACGAAACTTTGTACAATTATTTTTCATACTCCTGTTAAAGTATACTTTTAATCACGCTACAATCAATAGGAGCAGAGCAGTGAAGGGAAATGTCAGGAAAACGGGAGAAGTTACCCCATTTTTTAAGCTTCCGTCGCGTGTGCAACCTTAATGGTTAAAACCATACAGAAATCATCTTATTTTTATAATTTGGAGGTCAACTGTGAACGGATTTTACAAAATTTCACCAACAGGGGGGGTTGCAGGGGCGTGAAAAATAAAAAAAATAAAATTAAAATCTATGAGTCCTACAGGTTTGAAACTTTGCACAATATTTATTTTTATAATTTTGAGGTCAATTGTGAATGGATTTTACGAAATTCCACCCACATGGGGGGTTGCGGGGGCGTGAAAAAAAATTAAATTTATAAGTCCTACAGGTTTAAAACTTTGCAAAATAGTTATTTTTATAAGTTTGAGGTCAATTGTGAATTGATTTTACGAAATTTCACACACAGGGGTTTTCGGCGGCGTGAAAAATTAAAATTAAAATTTAAAATCTATAAGTTCTACAGGTTTGAAACTTGGCACAATAGTTATGTTTATAATTTTGAGGTCAATTGTGAACGGATTTTAGAAAATTCCACCCACAAGGGGGCATGCGGTGGCGTGAAAAATAATTTATACATATAATAAATCTGTAGAAATGAAAATTCTGTACATTAAAGATATTTAAAAAATAATTAGCGGCGGGTGTTACTACATCGATATAGAACCCAAAAATGTGGTTAGATTTTTTTTTTCTGTATGTCTGTATGTTTGTGCGCGCATCACATTAAAACTACTGATTCGATTCAAATGCGGTTTTCACAGATGTATTTGTCTTTTTTTATCTTAAAATCTGGTATATAAAAATTTTTCCCACCACCCCTTTAACGAATTCGGGGGAATTTTTTTTAAATAACAATCTACACGCCACGCGAACTACGTCGCAGGTACAGCTAGTACTTATAATAAATCTGTAGAGAGGTCAATTCTGTACATGAAATATATTTTTAAAATAACTATCAGGGGGTGATTAGGGATCGATACTGATACCAAAAATGCAATCAGTAAAATTTTTGTCTGTCTGTCTGTCTGTCTGTCTGTATAACCGCTATAGAAACAAAAACTACTCGACGGATTTTAACGAATATAATATACTTTTTCATCACGCTACAATTAATAGGAGCAGAGCAGTGAAGGGAAATGTTGGGAAAGCGGGAGAAGTTACTCCATTTTTTAAGCTTCCGTCGCGTGTGCAACATTAATGGTTAAAGCTATACAGAAATCATCTTATTTTTATAATTTGGAGGTTAACTGTGAACGGATTTTACAATATTTCACCCACATGGGGAGTTGCAAGGGCGTGAAAAAAAATTAAAATCTATAAGTCCTACAGGTTTAAAATTTTGCAAAATAGTTATTTTTATAAGTTTAAGGTTAATTGTGAACTGATTTTACGAAATTTTACCCTCAGGGGGGTTGCGGGGGCGTGAAAAATTTAAAATCTATAAGTCCTACAGTTTTGAAACTTTGCACAATATTTATACATATAATAAATCTGTAGAAATAAAAATTCTGTACATTAAAGATATTTAAAAAATAATTAGCGCGGAGTGTTACTACATCGACAAAGAATCCACAAAGGTGGTTAGATTTTTTTGTCTGCCTGTCTGTATGTTTGTGCGAGCATTACTTTAAAACTACTGATCCGATTCGAATGCGGTTTTCACAGATGTATTTGTCCTCTTTCAACTTAAAATCTGGTATATAAAAATTTCTCCCCCTACCCCTTTAACGATGTCGGGGGTGAAATTTTTATATAACAATCAACACGCCACGCGAACTACGTCGCGGGTACAGCTAGTATATAAATAAATTTGTAATAAATAAACGGATGTTTCAGTATAATTTGTACTTTGGTGCCCTAAATTACATGTTTGAGGCAGACTGGCACCCCTCTTCGTCGCACACTAGTTGGCTCCCGTGGTCAGAAAACCCTTTTAATCGTATACTAGTTGGCTCCGATGACCGTATACTAATTGGCTCCGGTGGTTAAGAGGATTAGGTACCTATCTACTTTTTTCTAAGAATACCAAAACTCAAAATAAACAATTGTTCTAATAATATAATATAAATTTATTTTCATATTGGTACTTACATATAATTATTAAATTTCAAATGTTTGGATGGAATTTATATGACATTAATTTTACAAATTTAAATTTGCTTATTTCATTATTTTTTAAGGACAATATCTTTTCCTCCACAAATTGTTTAAAAAAAATGACCCTGCGGTATACCTTTTCCGTTGACTGACACATTTTAATGTATCAATTTGAATATTTTTTAAATTTCCAAAAATCGGTATATATTTGGATGGTGACTATAAAACAGTAAATTAAATTTAGCGTGGAAGTTTTCGCAAACGTTTGTGGTACGCTCCAATGACGGACTCTTTTTGGCTCACATATGAGGTGGAAAATCAGCGTCCTCCGAGATGTAATTCACCAAGTAATCAGCAAATTCGTGAAGTGCAGGAAGATTTGGTAACACTTTGGCGAAATCGAACGCAAAACATCCACCCACCTAGGAGGGATCCAAAAATGGAAGGCCAAATACATATTTAAGATATTTACCAACATCTGTTTTTTTAAATGCATTTGATAACCCTAACTTCTGTATTTTCCTCCACCTACAGGCAAACAAACAATTATTTATTTAGATGAATAACATTTTTTTGTAATAAAAAAATGGATTTTAAAAACATAATTCAACTATATTTATTATTTATGTATGTTTAAAATTATTTTTTTAGAAAAACACAACAAACTTACGACGGTACTTTACCTTAATTCCCAGAATCGGCAACGGGAGCCAACTAACCTAAGACCCTTTTAAAAATGGGGATTAAAATCTGACCGCCGCGCCGGAGCCAACTAGCATGCACCCATGCTCTTAAAAGGTAACTAGAGAAATAACGCCCTTTAGGATGTTTTAACGTTACAAAATATTGTGTGAAACTAAAGCAATAAATAATGATAAGATTTTTATTTCATTAAAATAAGAAAAAAATTTTTGTTGGTGCTTGTTCTTCATTAGTAGTATTTAATGAGCACTAAATTGTTATAATTTTTTTTATTTACTACATATCGAATATCAGTTTAAAATTATGGTTGCTTGCTAAGCCAGTCCCAAGACAGCATTGTTAAATTTCAAAAATTAAAGTAACAAATCTTCTTTAATTGGTTTTTGTTCCTCTGTATTAGCACTCAATGAACTTTTTAGACAAGTACCTACTGTCACTTTTGACATAGGGATCAGTACAAACAACCCAGCTTCTTCTGAACATACAATAAATTTACATTTGTTAAAATAAAAAACATAGGGTTGGTTTAAAAGTTTTATATTTTATAGGTTATTTTAATATTTCATCTTCTATCTGAATACGTAAAAAAATCTATTTTCATTAGTCAAGTCATTTAAAGTTGACGTGTCAGTGTATTTTGTTACAATGGAAAAAACCGAATATTCTTTTTTTTTAAGATTAATCATCAACAAACATTCATAGAAAAAATATAAAAGTGTTAAAGGAATTTACTCCTTCATTTTCAATTTTGCATCGATGGGTTTTAGAGTTTAAACGTAGTCGTACAAGCGTTGAAGTTGAACCACGTAGAGGACGTCCAAAAAGTGCCACAACACCAAAAATCATCAAGCAAGTCTATGATATTGTTTGTAAAGATCCAAGTTTGACTAAGCGTAAAATTGCTGATTCCATAAGCATCCCAGATGAACAAGTACTCAATATTTTACACGAAGAATTACATATAAAAAAAGTAATCGAAAAGTTAGTGCCGCATTCGTTAACAATTCAACAAAAACTTAATCAAAAACAAATTCCTTAGTGTAATTTTAAATATAAAAAAAAACCATTTTTGTTTTTTTTTATAACTATGGATGAGACTTGGATCTATCATCATGATCCCAAACTGAAACAAGAACGTTTAAATTGGAGTGAAGCTTGTCTTTAGCTCCAAATCCGATGAATTTAAAAAACAATTAACTCTAATCTTATTGCGACCTTACTGACCCATTGGATAAAAAAAAATCAAGACAATGCACGTGTTCACACAAGTTTGTTGACGATGGCTAAATTAAACGAATTAAAGTACGAATTGCTTCAACACCCAGCGTATCCCTTCGACTATGGATCCCTTCGCTATTACCTCTTTAGAAATTTGAAACAATTTCTTCGTGGAAAGCATTTTTTGTCGAATGAAGAAGACATTGCAACCGTGAAACAATATTTTGTAGAGCTTCCTGAAAATCATTAGATAGATGGTATAAAATTATTAGAGAATCATTAGGATAATTGTATTCAAACTGAGGAAGATTATATTGAATCAAAACCCAATTTAATTTAAAAAATACACATTCTCATATCCGATTCCGCCAGTTTGACACTGTCAACTTTTTAGACGATAACTCTCTCTTTCGACATAAAGATCAGTAATAGCCTTTTGGCTAAGTTCTTCTGAACATACAAAAAATATACATTTGTATACAATAAAAAATATTTTATTATTTTGGTAACTGAATTGGTTTATAGATTTCTTTTAATTGTTTTGTTAAACTGGTAGTTATCTCATGTCTGTTATCACTTAAATCCTTATATTTTGGAGTTTTTTCTTTAATCTACTAATGCACTTTAGTAATTAAGTATATAAATTACAACAATTTCAACGTTTACAAAACCATATGCACCAAAATATCTTAAGGATTATAGCTAAACGATACCAAATAAGGGTGTAGGTAAACAGTGAAGTGAAAAATCATAGGTCTTTAATCATTTTGATTGTTTGTTCTCGTCCCTGTTTCGTGTTAACTAAATATTATGCCAGATGATTCTTAAGTGTACGCACAGACAGAGTGATTTATACTTTTTGGAAGTTCCATGTTCAGACGTGCGTGGGTAAACAGTCTATAGACGTAGCAAAAAATATCAAATAAAAGTAAATTGAAAATCTTTACCGTTAAACAAAACTTCCTTCCTTGTAATTAACAGTTGAAAAATAAAAATTCGAAAATTTAGAGGAGTAAAATTTTCTTAGATATAATACTTATGTCTATATATATATAAGTTATTTTCTTAATATGGAAATATAGGATAAATTTATTTATTTATTTAACGAATATATCATTTTACAGAAAAAATAAAACATGTGAGAATGTTAACAATAAAAAGTAGATATAAATTAATATATAAAGATAAGATTGAAATATTAAACAGGAAAGGTAGTAGGTACCTACGTAATATAAATAAATTAAAAAAAAATAAAAAACAAACAAGAAAATGAAAATACGATACAAAATAAAATACATAAATATGTAAGTTTCTAACTTGGTGTTTAAAAGACGAAAAAAATCAGTTAAACAATTCTAAATTGACACTGTCACTGTATACAGACGAATATAGTATGATCAGTCTCACCGAAGCTCTGAGTCCGCATTTCGGTCAGCACCGTTGTCGCTCACCAGCATCGTTGCCAACCTGAAATTTTAGAAATCGTTAGATTGATAGAAACAAAATAAGTAGAAATCGGTTTATATGTATAATGCTTTATAATAATAAATATTGCAGTACTATATCCTAATGAAAAATCGGTAGATAACGTAGCAAAAACGTTACATCGGTAGATTGTAGCATTATTAAAACCGTAAATTAATATTTTTTTAAATAAATTCGTAAAAATTTATGTTTAAATACCCACCCCATTGAGTTCTCACTTTACTTCCGGTTGAGTCATGCAAAAAATCAGTCGTCAATTTTTTTTTAGTTTTACCGGCTTTTTGGAATTATGATTTAGTTTTGTGCTTCAAGTGTCTAGTTTTTCTATTAAAGATTGTAATAAGGTTTTCTGATATGGTTATTAATATTGCCTCCTTCAATTATTCGGTAATTGTGCCTGGTGATTAGTCGAATTATCGTTTATCGTTATCTTTTACTTTGAAAAAATGTCTTATCCAGCAGGACTCAAACCCGCAACCCTTGGCACCTACGTGTCAACGCTCTGTAGGTGCTTTAGGGAAAAAGTGAGTAAGTGTCACATGTGACATAAGTTTAATTTAACGACGCAAAAACGAATTACTGGCTAATCATTCATAGCTTAGTTGTTAAAGCGTTGACACGTAGAGCCAAAGGTTACAGCTTCAAGTCCAGCTTGATACGATATTTTTTTAATTTTTCACATTCAATCTTCATTGATTGACTTATTAGGCTTAGTGTGTGGTTGCTT
Source organism: Altica lythri (assembly GCA_964028335.1). NCBI lineage: Eukaryota > Metazoa > Arthropoda > Insecta > Coleoptera > Chrysomelidae > Altica > Altica lythri. The sequence goes on from OZ034803.1 coordinate 9,882,574, forward strand.
TCAGTGAAAGGTTAAAATAAGTGTGCTCCTGCAAATTGATGAAGATTGCTTAAAAACGGATACGAAAAATTGTAATAAATTTCGAAACGTGAGTAACTTAAATACCGTACTAACAACTGCAAAAATCAAAATCGTTATTCAAACCTCCATAATAAAAATATTATCAAATATATATATATATATATACTAGCTGACCCGGCCACGCGTTGCTGTGGCTAAGGTTTTTGTTATACTTATTACATTGTAGTAATCTATTTAAGAGGAACAGTAGTAGAACATCAGTCATGGGGACCACTATGCTTGTTTACATAGATGCCATTTGTAAAAAATATGGCGACCTCCATGACAGATTTTCTACTACTGCAACCCCTTAATACAATGAAATTATTATTTACGAATGAAGACGGAAACGTTAAAGCTGGTATAAAAATTCACTGGATTGATATTAAGCAAAAATCAATACAAAAGAATTTTAAAATTTATTATTATTTTTATTGAAGTTTATAACAAATGAGTATATTACTGTCACGCCTGGAGAGATTTGAGAGAATGTGCCTTAGTGTTATAGGATAAGGAGTAGCTTACTAAAGGCACTCCCGGCCAGGTATCCTGCTGAAGGCAGAAAACTAACCAAGGGTAAGATGAGATAAACAACAGGAAACAAACAACAAATATATTAACGAATAAATAAGCAATAAGAATGAGTGATAAACATTAAGAATAGGGAGTCTTACCAAATAAATTACATGGTGGCATGTCACACTTACTCACGAAAATACGTCAAGAGTCACAATTGCCCAGACCCCAGGGTCTGTTTTAGGGACACCCCAAAGGGTGTCTGACCTCAACAACCTGCTTTTAAAGTCAATTCATATTCTAAGTGAGAATCAAAATTAAACTATTTAAACACGTGCCAAGATCTAAAGTAATGACTTTAACCTGGTAAAATGTAATACATAACAATACAATAAAATATAAATTAATAAATTAATATGTAGGGCAAAACTACCCTATCACTTATGTGGCATTACAAAGTAAATAACATGTAACACTTTAACTTATGCATGAATGAGGTAGGTAGGGCAGATAGTCTTAAATCTTTAACAATAATACTTATTATTTTAAATTATAGGTAATTACTTTTATTTTCAATTTAATTTAGCACTAATCGGAACACAATATTTTTGGTTAACCTGTCTTTAGCTAACACAAACAGATTCGACGGTTTCCCTACACGTGAACATGCAATATATAGTTGCCCAGTTTATTAGACTATATAGTTTCAAAGCACATGCCACAACTTTTTATGTTAAAACTTTTCAATAATTAAAACTGAATTTAAGTGTCATCTCAACAATGAACAGCATCCTTGATATTGCAAAAATATTAAGTCATGCAACGCTATGATTGATCATAGAGAGGATTGTTTCCTTGTTAACTAAATCAAGGGTAGTTGTATCTAAAAACTTTTTAAAATAGTTTATTTTATTAACAGTTAAATTAAAATAATAATTACTGTTTTCACATGTAAAAACAAAAAAAAAAAAAAAAAAAATTCCCTCTGGCGTAATCTATCCCATTACCATAACCCAACCGAAATGTCATAATCGCCGCTGATCCAAATTAGCTACCAAGACTTTACATGAAAACTTTCAAAATGATAATGTCATATTTAATATAATAACAATTCAATAAACAAATAATTTACAATAAAATAATATTGCGACTATAAATGAAAGCTATCCTATTTTTCAAGTTGAATCAAACTGCACACGGTGTGCAAATTTGATTAAAATCGGTTAAGTAGTTTGGGAGTCCATTGCGGACAAACAACGTGACACGTAATTTATATATATTAAGATATATATATATATATATATATATATATATATATATATATATATAAGTCAACAAGATAACCTATAAAATAGGACTATTTTACAAAGATATAAAAACTGGTAGAAATAAATATCACAGATAGATAAGTACAATAAATGTTAATATTAAAGCTTTCCATACACTATTTTCATCTACTGTTTTTAGATATTGTATACTAAAACATCAACAATGGATGTAACTCCAACAGTTAATGATCAGATTATACTTACAATACTAAATAAGATACAGGAAAGCAAAGAAGGACTAAAAAATTGTATTCAAGCGAGTGAAGTACAGCTACAACTGTGAATTGTAGGTTTGAATAAAAAAATCTCAGTTCTTGAGGAAGAAAATAATACTTTACGACAAATAATAGATAGACTTGAACGAGAAAATAAACTAAATAACATTTTTATATTTGGGCTAGAGAAAACGCCACCAGAGATAAATCCAACCATAATTGTTAAAATTAATCTTGAATATTCTTCTAAAATTGTTCCGATAGCGTATTGCACTGCTATGCTCAAAGTTGAGGTTTCAAAACAATACGTCCATATATAGATCTCCGCCTGGTGACAAAGCTGAATTTATTAATGAATTTCGCTCATACCTAGAAAACACTAAAAACATGTTAGCAGAACATCATTGTGTAGTCGGGGATCTTAATCTAGATATAATAAAAATGGAAGGAAGTGAATATATTACCGATTATTTGGATATAATGGCAGAATATAATTTTCTGTCACTAATTAATGTAGTTACTCATACAAGGTAATTCCTCTAGTTGTATTGATCATATTTTTTCTAAATCAAAACATGAAATTGAGAATAACTGTCTCTCTTTAACATACAGCACTGGAATAGATAATCATAAAATGATTTGCGGAGGTCTGCCAACAAATTTTAAAAACTTCTCTTTGCCCAAAAATATATTAAAATATTTAAATTACAATAACATGAAGAAAGATATAACTAGTTTCAATTGGGACATGTTTTATGCATCTTCAGATGTAGTTTTCTTATCGGACTTTCTTACAAATAAATTTTGTATGTTACTTAAGAAAAATACCACGAAAGTAAAGATTAAGAAATCAATACACCCACGAAAATACTGAATTACTGTAAGTATTATTAATTCAACTAAAATAAAAGCAGACCTCTACCGAAAACATAAACTCGAGCCAGAAAATACCGCCAAACAAAATAAGTATCAAAAATACAGGAATGTACTAAACCGGCTAATAAATAAAGCTAAATCAAAATTTTACCAAGAAGAAATTAATAAAAATAGAAGCAATGCAAAAAATTTACAATGTGCTGTTATAGTTTATAGTTTTCGAAGCATTGCTTTCTTTTTTCCAAGATGAATATTCAATACATTCAAAGTAACTTCTGTAAACAAGGAAAACGAAATAGTGCGTACCCACATTAGGATTTTCCTCCTGAGAAAGTGGACTACGGTTGAATGTGAATTATGGAGAATTTTAAAAATCATCCATTTCTGGAAATAGTTAATGATTATTTTGTGGAACGGTACTTTGACAATTTTTTTTTAGGATTGATGTGGGTGTGCTATAACCAAAGGCAGCGGAAAACAAATTCTTCAGAAGGATGGCACAACCGGCTAAATACAAAAATTGCCAGGGTAAATCTAAACATTTTCGAGCTTACACAAGCACTTAAAGAAAAAGCATCATACTATGACAATATAAAACTACAAATTGATTTGCATATGACACCGAAACGGAGGAAAACCAAGTATGTACAACTGCATGAAAGAATTCGCCGTACAGTTACAGACTTCGTTGAAGAAAAATTGGACGTTGGCCATTGCTTAAGAAATTTGGCGTTTATAATCAAAATGCAATTATTTAAATGGGTGAAATGAGAAAAGACGACTTTATAAACAAAAATGTTTTTTAAGTTAAAATGATTAAATCAGGTAAGTATTAAAATAAGTGGCTTATTTATTACGCTAGTCACAAAACGGGAAATTCATTTTGGTTCTTTTTAGGTAATAAATATAGTTTAAAAAAACTAAAAAACACGATTTATAAAGCATGTTTCTAAAAAACATCGAACTAAAAAGTTAAAAATAATTTTCAAAATAAAATTAAAACAAAAATAAATGAAAAATACTAATATTATTTTTAAAAAAGCGGGGGCGCTTGACATTCGAAAAATATGGTATGCAGCGCCCATGCTTTTTTCACAATGATACTAGTATTTTTCATTTATTTTTGTTTTAATTTTATTTTGAAAATTATTTTTAACTTTTTAACTAACACGGTTAACACGTAAGAATACTGTATGGTCATGGTGCAACCCTCAGGAAGACGCCTTTCAAAAATTTAAGACATTATTGACTAACGACCCTATATTGTCCATTTTCGACCCCTCTCTAACTACAGAATTGCATACTGACGCCAGTTCATTAGGGGTAGGTGCTATGCTTGTACAGTTGGACAAAACCAGCAGATCACATGTTGTCTCTTATTTTAGTAAACAAACTACTGTAGACCAAAGATGTTATCACTCATATGAGTAAGAAACAATGGCTGTAGTTTTGGCTTTAAGACATTTTCGTGTGTACTTGTTAGGTTTAAAGTTTAAAGTAATAACCGACTGTAATGCCCTCAGAACGACATTGTCAAAAAGGGATCTTTTACCAAGAATTGGTAGATGGTGGTTGGAAATACAGGAATACACTTTCGAGATAGAATATCGTGCTGGATCGAAAATGACCCATGTAGATGCTCTTAGCCGAAACCCAATCGAAACATTACAAATTGAAGTATTTCACGTGGATGTAACTGAAAGTGAATGGATTGTTGCTGCTCAGGAAGATGATGATCAGTTGCGACGAATTAAGGAGATACTTGCTAAGGGAGTTAAAAATAATGAAACAAAGCATTATTTCAAAGAATTTAAACTGAAACAAAATAAGGTTTATAAAAGGTTACATGACGGAACGGAAGTATGGGTAGTTCGAAAAGCTGCCCGAATGCAAATATGTAGATTATGTCACGCCGATGCTGGTCATCAGGGTGTTGAAAAAACGCTTAAACGTATGGGTTCCAGTTATTGGTTTTCCAAGATGAAAAAGTTTGTCACAAAGTACATAAAAGCATGTTTAAATTGTGCTTATTATAAGTAAAGCGGTAATAACAACCAAGGAAAACTTAATCCGATAGAGAAAATTCCTGTACCATTTCATACAGTCCATATCGATCATCTGGGACCATTTGTGACGAGTAAAAAGAAGAATAAATATCTTTTCGTGTTGGTTGATGCTTTTACCAAGTTTTACATATTTTGAATGCAGTTGCCACACCACGTGCTAACGGACAATGCGAAAGGTATAATAAGACCATACTTAGTGCTCTAGCTACAACGGCAGCAGGAAAAGAACCGGAGTCATGGGATAATTACGTTAAACAAATTCAAAGTGCGATTAACACTAGCTACAATAAAGGAATAAATGCAACACCAATGGAGGCACTTATTGGATGTAATACCCAGCATGCGGCACAAGGGTGGATTTTGACCGAGCTAAATAATCAGATCCATCGCATGGATATTAAAGATTTAAGAAATTAGATTGCTACCCATATTACGAATGATCAAATCAAACAAAAAGAGCGATACGATAAAAAACGACGCGAAGCCACAAAGTATTGTAAAGGTGACTTAGTGATGGTGGAAATAACGAGCGAGCAAGCTACTGGTTCAAGTAGGAAGTTGTTTCCAAAATACAAAGGACCATTTAAAATCAGTAAAGTATTGGTTAAGAATAAATACGAAGTGGAGGATTTGAGAAGAGGGTCTAAAAGGAAGCAATTACGTTCAGTAGCAGCAGCAGATCACCTTAAACGATGGGTGAGTTTCCAAAGCAGTAACAAGTAAGTAAAGATACGTAACGAAGGAGATCAAAGGATCCCTTACTATTACGAGTAAAGACTCGAGATCAAAGGATCTCTGACTAAAAGTAGGTATAACGAAAGAGGTCAAAGGATCTCTGACTATAACAAGTAAAGACACGAGATCAAAGGATCTCTGACTACAACAAGACACGAGAATCAACGAATATCTGACTATTACGAGTAACAAAATATGATCAACGGATCTCCGGCCAACGGGCCTAAGGAAACCAAAGTGGTTTCAGAGATCAACGGATCTCTAACAAAACGTGAGATCGACGGATCTCAGGCCAACGGGCCTAAAAGAACTAAAGAAACTTTAGGGATCAATGGATCCCAGCATAAAATATATGTGAGAGCATTAATAGCATTATTTGTTGCAGATGATCAAAGCCTGAGGACAGGCAAGTTAACAGGATGGCCGAGTGTAAGGGTTTTTGTGTCAACGGTTGTCGAAATACCGAGGAGGATGTGTCATCGATAATCTATTACTTTGCTAATGAATCTGTTCGATAGTCGAATGATTCAGATGAGTTTAGTATATCGTAGCGTTAAGACATTTTGTTGTTAAATTGTTATTTTTAAAGGGGGAATAATAAATTAAAAACTAAAGAATAGTTTAATTTCTTACATATAAAAGTTATGGGGAATAAAAACATCTACAATTAACGAATTTAAAAAGTCAATTTGATCCAATTTTTATTAAAAAAAAAATCAAAAAATTTATTAATATGGTCGTTTTTTCAATGCTCTTTTTTTAAAAAAAGACTTCATTTTTATTACTTTTATAGCCTTAAAATGGAGCCTTTGTAATTCTGTATTTCCAAACCAAATTAGATCTAAAAGTTAATCGAATAGTTTGTTGCTCAGATATTGTTAAATGTTTATCCCAAGTCATTTCATGTTGAGGGAATAACTATGTATGAGCAAGTAAGGGGTAACAGATAGTAGATACACCTGAGACCTATAAGATCTATTCTGTCTCCTCTTCTTGCTATATTTCTGATGGTTTCTCAGACTTATAGCAGCTCTTCTAGGCCTATCTTCCTTAGAAGGTTTAGGATATCGTTAGGTTTTAAGTTAGGTAGATCTTCCTTTTCTATTTCGTATAACCCTAGGTATTTGACACTAGAATTACGTAATCCATTGCATTCTGATATTATGTGTATTGAGGTTTCATCACCTACCTCACAGAATTTGTCTGGCGTTTTAGTATATCTATCTTTATACATATACAGTGAGGTCCAAAAGTAACGGATAAATTCATTTACAATTTTGGAATGTATTACTTAAAATGTATTGAAACGTGTCGTATTGATATACCAAGCATGCCTACTAGATTATTTTATTATTAGAAAATTTAACTGTAAACTACCTATTACAGTATTAAATATTGAATTTTCTTAAAAATAAAAAAAAAAAATTCAATTTACAATTGTGGAATGTGTTACTTAAAATGTACCTGAAACGTGTCGTATATTGATATACCAAGCATGCCTACTAGATTATTGTATTATTATGAAATTTAACTGTAACTACCTATTACAGTATTAAATATTGAATTTTCTTGAAAATAAAAAAATTAAATCTAAAAATTTTTACATTGCTGAATAGGCAATTAAATGCTCTTTTAAACGAGGTGTTACATGATAGATATTTTTTTGGGTTGGCTGTTAGCCTGTATTGTCACGGGTTAAAATTTACGTTAGTAACAGCTATATTCTTACCTTGAAAATTCCTATTATTAAAGGTTTACTGGGTCGAGAACCGGCTGATTTGGTTCGTTAATAGTAAAACGCCAACTGTTGTTTATTATTTTCGGCCATAAAATTATATTTAGTTGTTGCTAAAATTGGTTTTGTAAGTCATGTATTATTTTTGTTATGGTTTGAAAACACTGACAGTAGTTCATCCGAACTAATCTCTCGTCGATAACTTGTATATTGTGGTTTCGCAGCCAGCGTTCGGTTATATTTATAACTTTATTATTAAAATCAAAAATAAATGGGGAAATTAGTTAATGTTGTGATTTTTGTTGTCGTCTATATAAATAACAAGATTAGTCATATCAAATGACCTCTGTTTGTTCGTTGTTGGCTGAATAAGCTATGGTTATTGTCCATATCGTTGTAGAGGCCATTTATTTCTTTTGAAGTTGTCAAATCGAATGAAGGTTGATAATTGGGGGAGATTCTCTCTTTTCATCTAAAGCTTTCGAGGTGAACGCGAGTTAACGAGAAAATTTTTGAGAGCTTAATTTGCATCCCTGTACATCGGGGTCAACTCAGGTTGGATTTGCGTAATTAAGCTTAATCTGTTTCCATCGAATATTGAGTAGGAGATATTTTTCTGGATTTTGGTAAATTCGGTGGAAAATACGGCTTGTGTCCGGTTTTTGGTAAAATTTTCTGTTGGTGAGTACATGCTTCTTTATCCATGTAATTATTCGATTTTTATGGTCCTTTTGTTCCTTATGAAACAGACAGTAGGGGAGACTGGTATTTTTAAAACCACTTAGACAGCAATCGTGGTAGGAATTTGCTCAACATTGCAGTTAGCAACGAGGAAATTGTTTTTACCCAACTACCAGCTGGGGTATCGAGTTTAACGAAGTAAAATAACCCTATCTTGATAGGTGAGTCACGTAATTTTATTTCTATAAGATTAATAACGCCATATAATCGCAATCTTGGTTAATATCTTTATTTTACATGTGTATTTCTTTATGTATTGTATGTAGGTTTTATTTTTGTGTAACTAGACTCCGATTAGTTTTTTTTTTAACTATTATAAATTGATATTTTTGTACTATTACAAATTAATTTTATGTTAAATTTTGATTTAATTTATTGTTATAATTTTGTTGTGACTAGCAAGTCAAATTTAGTTTCGTTGAGTACATTTCAATCATTAGTTTTGCCTATTAAATGTAAATTCAGATAAGCCATTTGCTAAATGTTGTATTATTCATGTAAATTCACTTTGTTCTTTCATTGCAGTGTAAATTTATGTTAATGTATTCAAGTTGTATTAAAGTAATCAAGTCAAACTAATTCAAGGAGTCATTTAAATCTGTTTAAGCTATCGTTGATTTTATATTACGATTTTAGGGTCCTAGATACAGGCATTAGTCCTAGATACAGGCATAAGTCCTAGATACAGGCATAAGTCCTAGTTACTGGTTTAAAATTTGATGTTGACCTGATACTTAGCCGAGCTTGAGTTTTTTCTTTAAGATTGGTGTAAGCTATTGGTTCTGGGAACAGGCTTTAATTGGACGCCGGCCTAAGTGTTGGAGCAAATAAGACGACGAGGAACTGTATCTAGTGTTTCAGATAAGCTAATTAGATTTAAGTCGGTTATAGTTTTAGTTAAAATTTATCCTTCTTGCTTTTGTATTGCGTGTGATTACACCTATTGATAAATTTTCTATTTTTTTTTATTGTTCGCATAATTTTTTTTTATAAATATCAATTGTGTTGTCAGGCACGAGGCTTGACAGTCTGTATTCTAGAAATTGTTCATTAAAGAAGAGTCTAGTTGATATTTTAGTTTTATTTAGCTCACTTTATCATTTTTATAGTACAATTCAAGTAATACTGATTAAAAATTCAAAATTTATTTAATTATCTCCAGTGGGTAAAGTAGTGCCTGGAACAACAGGGGTTTCCGATTTTGACCGTCTAAATCGGTGGCGCGACTGACTAGTATTTGTTTACTTACCTCTACGGCTGAGCTGGGCCAGTAGAGAGACCACTACTGAACTCAGCTGGAGTTGTATTTCCGTTAATTAATTTTTTTTTTTTTTAAATTCGATTTTGTTTTTAAATTCATTAAAATACGTGGCAAATTTTTGGCGCCCAACGTGGGGCCTATATTTGTTTAATTGGGCGAGTAATTAAGAATTTGTTAGTAGTTTTTTTATTTACTATCGCGTTTATATCAAGTAAGCTAAGTAGTAACTTTTTTTAAATATTTTAATTATTGGCGTTATTAACACTTGATCACACCGATCGTAAGACTCTTGTGTGAGTTTCGTTGTTTGTGTTTTTCGCTTTTTAATACATGTTTCCCTACCATCCTTTGCTCCCAAGTACTCAACACTCTTGCTGGCCAAGTGCAATACCTTACTTGGTTATGCCGCACTGATGACGGCTAACGAGCCAGAAACATGCATGTCTGCGGTTACCATTCCCTATTCGTGACCCTATGATCCTTTTTGCGTACATGCCCATTATTTTTCCCCTTTTATATATATATATATATATATCATTGGTAAGTTATTTAACATTATCCATCGTTGCTAATTGATACTGAACCACAAGTTGTGGCCTATTTGTTGAAAGGTTTGTAGTTGTCACTTATTCGTTTATTGTTGAATTGTGTTGAATTGTCGTTATTTTAATCACATATCATGGAGTATAAAATGGATATTTCATACCTTAAAAAGGACATGTTGGTCCACGAACTTTTAGTTAGGGGAATTTTAGTCGATTCGAGGCAGACGGTTGATCAGATGAGGACAGTCCTGCGGCCGATCCTGAAAATGGAGAAAGCAGGTACCTTTACGCTGCCCCCTTATACTGTAGCAGATTTTAAAGAGGAAATAGGGTTGATTCGGAAGCTGTTGTCGGAGGAAACGGTTCTTAATTTTGAGGGCGAAAATATTTCACATTTACCATCGTGCCCAACGTATTCCGGAGGCCGGATTGACACCTGAAGAGAAGTTGGAGAGGGGCAAAGTGTTGATGGAGGCATTAGCTGCCTTAGATTCAGTTGATACTGCCGCTAAACGTAACCCGGAACTCAGTCATGTTGTCCAAGATCTCGATGAGGAATCTCCACCAGTTCATAACAGTTCTCGTGTTTCTGCACCGTCGAACTCCCCTAACATCACTCGAACGGTACATTATACCCAAACGAAGCCATTGAATTTGGAAAAATGGAATGTGAAGTTTGCTGGGGATGCCAAGTCTTCTGTACATAATTTTATAGATAGGGTTCAAGAACTTAGAATAGCTCGTAATGTCACCGAGGAACAGTTATTTTTCAGTGCCATAGACCTCTTTTCTGGCAAAGCATTAACCTGGTATAGAGCCAACGTCGATAGGTTTAGGGATTGGCAGAGTTTGTCAGAGTTGTTGTTGAGGCACTTTGAACCACCTGATTATCGTGCCAGGTTATTTAAAGAGATTTTAGAGAGGACCCAAGATACTACGGAAGGGATAATCGACTATTTGTCTTGCATGAAAGCGTTGTTTCGGCGTCATGGTAGTCTTGCACCTGAAGTGCAGTTGGATTTGTTGGTTAGGAACCTGTCCCCTTTTTATGCTACTCAATTACCGGTCGTACGTTCTATCGAAGAGTTGGAAGAAGAATGTATGAAATTGGAAACTAAGAAGTACAGGGTAGAAAGTTACGTGCCCCCTTCTCGTAAGAGGAATCAATTCGTGGAGCCAGATTTCGCTTTTGTTGAGGCACAATCCCACAGGGAAGACCCCGATCTCCAACAGTCGGGAATAAATAGAATTGACACAAACCCTAGTAGCTCAGGTCGTCCTTCTAGCTCTCCAATCTGTTGGAATCGTCGAAATACCGGACATGTCAGTAGGAATTGTCCCAACCCCAGAAAAATCTATTGTTATCGCTGTGGTACCCAAAACGTCACCAAGAAAGATTGTATGAAATGTAGGCAGCAGGGAAACGGATCTCGGGAGAATCGTTAGGTCGTGACCCTTTCTCCCAGTGCAGTATTAGCACGACCAATACGTAAGATAGTTCTCATAAGATGCTTCTAGACTATGTTATTTCCCATGCACAGGCAGATCAACGGCCTTATCTCCAAATAAATGTGTTAGGCTATTCCTTGTTAGGTTTACTAGATTCCGGTGCCAGTCGCACGATAGTAGGGTTACCCGGTTTTGAAATTCTACTTAGTTTAGGCCTTAAGCTAATAAAAGACCCGAGCTCTTGTACAGTAGCCAACGGCGAGGTTTGTCAGAGTAGTGGGTATGTTCAGACTCCCCTCACACTTATGGGGAAAACACGAATAATTAACGTCCTTGTATTACCCGCGTTACCCCACACTATTATCTTAGGGATCGATTTTTGGAAGGCCATGGAAATCATTCCGGATCTGAACCAGGATATTTGGCATTTTTCTGAATCGCCAAATTTGGAACTGGCCAGTGTTCAGAGTATTAATAAATTAACCCCGACGGAAAGGAATACACTAACTGAATTAGTACGACGGAAGTTCGATGTAATGGGAACAGGTCTTGGTTGTTGTAAGGTAGGAGAGCACGAAATTGTGATGGAGCCTGGAACGAGACCCATTAAACAACGTTACTATCCGGTGTCTCCCCATAAACAGAAAGTCATCGACGATGAGGTAGAGGAGATGTTGAAATTAGGAGTGATAGAGAGGTCAAAGAGCCCCTGGTCTAGTCCGGTGTGTTTAGTAAGGAAAAAGGACGGATCGTATAGGTTTTGCGTAGACTATCGCAAGGTGAACTCATGCACCAAGAAGGATGCTTACCCGATCCCGTATATTTCGACCATCTTAGACCGGTTGCGAGGTACGCGATTTATCAGCTCCATAGATATAAAATCCGCGTTTTGGCAGGTACCACTTAAGGAGTCGTCACGTGAGTTTACTGCATTTACAGTACCTGGTAGGGGATTATTCCAATTTTGCCGAATGCCGTTCGGATTATCGAATGCACCAGCTACTTGGCAGAGGATTGTGGATGCCATCCTAGGTCCCGAATTGGAGCCTAACGTAATGGTTTACCTGGACGACATTATTGTAATCACCAACTCCTTCTCCGAACATCTGCGACTACTCGAAGAGGTTTTTGATCGTTTACGCCTTGCTGGTCTTATAGTCTCTCAAGAGAAGTGTCACTTCTGTAAACCTCAGTTGCAGTATTTAGGTTATGTAGTCGATGATAAAGGGTTGCGCCCAGATCCAGAGAAGGTGGAAGCAATCATCAATATCCCACCTCCGAAGAATGTAGGTGAAGTCCGTAGATTTGTAGGTACGGCATCTTGGTATAGACGGTTTGTCCCTAATTTCTCCTCCGTGTTAGCTCCCATTTTGAAATTAACAAAAAAGAATGCAACCTGGAACTGGACTCTAGATTGTCAACGCTCATTCACTGAACTTAAAGAGCGATTGGTTACGGCACCAATTTTAACGGCCCCAGATTTTGAAAAGACGTTTTATCTACAAACTGACGCGACTTAAATGTTGTGTTTTCGAAAAAGGCTTTTTAAAAATAATTTTTATTATTTTTCAAGTATAAAATATAATATAATATAATATAGGTCTTTTCTTTAGTATAGATTATGTCAGAATGAATTTATAATGAATAGAAATATAAAATGTAAAGTCTATTTGAGATAACTTGAAAAGGCTGAGTTTGCATCTTCTGGTATCTGTTGCGGATGTTGCATCTTCTTACTGTATGGGTCTGCCAGTGGCGTAGCTATAACTCCTCCACCGCTAGTTCGTGGCGTTTTTCGTAGGGTTGAAAAACGGCATCGGTTGGGTAAATGGGGTTTCTTGAACTGATTCTTCTCTAGTTAAAATGCTGGACATCTCGACTGTTTCGTCTTTGGATTTTTTCTTAGTAAATGGTAAATTTTTTAGGAACCTGAATATAAGAAATGTAAAAATGATAATTATTATGATTATTGTAATTATGTTCCAATGATTGATTGGAGTCCTTGTTGATTGATTCAGGATGAGTGGTTTTATTCCCTCTTGTGTCCTTTGAATTTCATGGATTTTGTCAAGTTGTATGTTTTTGAGGTGGATTTCTGATATTTTGTCTTTCTCAGGAGACTGTGGAATTGTAATGTTTGGAAGCAACAATGGTTGGCTTTCGGATACTAATTTTTGATTTACGAACGTCTGATTTTTGGTGCTAAATTGGCATTGATATGGAAGTGTGATGAGATAATTTCCAATTATGGTTTGGAAGTCAGTAGTCCCGCAATTGGTCTTAATTTTCGTTGGCCGTACTAGTATGGCAATATAGTTGGAGTCATCAATTTGTTGGATGAAATTTTCTGTGATTCGGACAGGTGTTTCTCGGCATTCGCTGGGGTTGGATTGGATCTGGAGCAATTGGAATATGCAGTCTTTATATTCTCTGGTCTTCAGTTGGTTTTCAATACAGAAGAAGTTCGGTTTTAGATCTTCGCAAGGAAACGATGAGTATTGATACATATTTTCGTCCATTATCAGATAAGTATTAGGTGGAATAATTGTGGTTAGGTTGGTAGTAGGGATTGAATATAAATGGAAATAGGAGAATTCTTGTGGGTAAACTATTGGAAAGTGAATAATGAAAACAATTTTCGAGTCCGAATAAAATGCTTCGGTTTCTAAAATATTGTAATATTCGTTTATTTTTGAAATAGGATAAATAAGTTCACTTTCTGAGTGGTATTTTATAACTTGATCTAATATGGATTTCATTTCGTTTGTTTTTATAATACTCGTATGTAACATACCTAGTCTAGCAAATATGACAGCGTTTTCTATTTCTGATAATAATTGTAAAATTATGTTAATGCTTAAACTTATTTGGTCTAAAATATTTCTGGTTACAAGAAAATCTTCAAATTCAAAAATAAATTTATTTAAATCTGTTCGGATGGAATTTAATCCTGAAGTTATTACTTCCTGATTACTTTTTATTAAAGATACAGTATGATTGAAATTTCCTACAATGGTTTTTGATATTGAAATTTGTCTATTTAATGCTACTACTATTTCTTTTTGATTATTTTGTAACTCAGACAAAACTTGGTCATAACGTTTTGCATCGTTGGAATCAAGATTTCCTGTGATACATTTAATTATGGTCCCTAGTCCATCTATGAGTCCTCTTTTAGTTCTATGAGCAGGTAATAGTGACTGAAGTTTTTGTTCCGTAATTTTAATTTGGAAAAGAAGAGCGCGATCGAAATTTTCAAGTTCTTTATAGTAAGGATGACTTAATCCTCGTTGAATTGCGTCAGTAGCATTTTCATAGGATGTTTTTATAATGTCAAATTCATTTTTAATAGGTTCTAAGTCAATATAGTGTAGGAATGTGTGTATACTGGATTTTACTTTGGCGGTGCCTAATTTGTAAGGAAGGATACCAGGATTATTTTTAAGGTTGGTTAGACTGATCTTCTGGAGATCGGCTAGTCGAACAACCAGGAACAGGATCGTCGTTAGGTGCCTGTAAAAATTGTTTTGTATTATTTTTGGGTCGTCTTAAGGATTGTTTATGTAAAAGTCGATTAGGAGTTTGTATTTTTAAGGTTTGGTTGTCAATTACGTTAACTTTAGTGAATTTTCTATTAAGTTTATTTCTTACAAGTGTCGTGTTTTTCCTGTAAGCGTCGGAGTCTTTTGAATACTCAAGTGGTTCTTGTCGGTCTTTATTATGGTAATTAATAGTTTTTTTCTTTTGTTCAATTAATTTTTTATTTAATTCTCTGTAGATCTCTTTCGTTTTGTCGCGATGTTCTTGTACATAATTATTTATTAATTTTTGATTAATGTCAATGTCGAATGGGTCTTTGGTGTTAATATGGCCATTAATTATGTCTATAGGTTTTTGTTTAGTCACAGAGTGTATAGTGTTGTTGTAACCTAGTATCGCATAAGGCATTTGGTTTAAGATGTCGATTTTGCCATTATTCTTTTCTCTGATTATTCGCAGATGTTCTATGAGTGTGGAATGAAATCTCTCTATTGGTCCTTTAGATTGCGTACTATTAACTGTAACGTAATGAATTTTTACTTTATGCATGTCAAAAAATTCTTGAACTACGGAATTTTTTAGTTCTGTACCATTGTCCATGGTTACTAATGTTGGTAGTCCATGATGTGTCATGAATGTAATAAAAGCTTTAACTACTTCTAATCCTGAGAGTCCTGAAAGGGGATAAGCCTGACCATATTTTGAAAATGTGTCTATTATTGTAAGGTATTTTTGACCTTGGCTGGCGAATGTGTCAGCAAAAATGATTTCAAAAGGTTTTGAAGGGGTAGCTGTGATTGCTAATTTTTGATTTGGGGGATTACGGTCGTATTTATTCATTTGACAAATGTCGCAACGGTTAATAAATTCTGTCAAGTCATTTTTCATTTTAGGCCAATAATATGTGCGTTTAAGTCTGGTCTCTGTTTCTAGTATGCCTCGGTGGTTTGTTTTGCCTTCATGATAATTTCTTATCAGTGCATGTTGTCGATCTCTATCGATTACATCTTCTAGTAAAAAGTTACATTTTACTAGTTTATAGGCTGAATTTTTAAAAGTTTTTCTTAATATTTCGAGTATTTGAGGGAGGAATGTATCGTTTTTGAAATATATGGCGTGTGTGAATTTTGGATCAATATAGTTTTTGAATATACGTATTGTATCGTCAGCAATATTGTTTTTTGAAATTTGTACGTGAAGTCGTTTTTTGTTAGGGAAAATATTTTCTACTTTAGGTCTAACTGCAGAATGTAAAACAAAATCTATTATTACTTGATGATCGAACGAATTTAAAGATTTTTCTGAAATTGGCATACCTAATATTGGATCTTCGGCACTAGAATGCACAGTATGTCCTTCGTCATTATTTTCATTTTCATTATCCTCGTTGATGATTGTTTCGTTTCCATTATCCTCGTTAATGATGGTTTCGTTTCCATTATCCTCGTTAATGACGGTTTCGTTTCCATTATCCTCATCAATTATATTTTCGTTGATCTCGTTTTCATCAACGTTTACGGCTACAGATTCGGTGTCAATATTGTTTCTGTCTGCATTATTTGAAAAACTTTCGTTAAATTTCCTCATGTGTTCAAAAAATTCATTACAGTGAATTTCTATGCGAGATAGTGCATCTGCATTGGTATTAAGTTTACCTTTTTTATATTCGATGGTATAGTCAAATTCTTGTAATTTTAGACGCCATCTCACAAGA
Source organism: Altica lythri (assembly GCA_964028335.1). NCBI lineage: Eukaryota > Metazoa > Arthropoda > Insecta > Coleoptera > Chrysomelidae > Altica > Altica lythri. Next base: position 9,899,355 of record OZ034803.1, read on the forward strand.
CGTGAGTTAGGTTCTTTTAATGACATAAGCCATTGTAAAGGTTTATGGTCGGTAATAATTTTGAACTTTCTACCAAATAAATAAGGTCTAAAATATTTTGTACAATGCACTATTGCGAGAAGTTCTTTTTCTATCGTGCTGTAATTTTGTTCAGATTGGTTTAGAGTTCTTGATGTATAAGCAACAGGCTTATCACATCCATTGGAAAGTTGTGAAAGTACTCCACCAATAGCTACGTTGCTAGCGTCAGTTGTTAGTATAAAGTCTTTAGTAAAGTCCGGATATTGTAATATCGGTTCGTTGGTAAGAAGGTCTTTGCAATTTTCAAAACATTTAATGAATTCTGGAGTATGTTCAATTTTAGCGTCTTTTTTCAAACATAGTGTCAATGGTTTTGTAATACGTGCAAAGTCTTTGATAAATCGTCTGTAATAACCTAATAAACCGAGAAAGCCTTTAATTTCGCGGGTAGTTTTTGGAATTGGATAATTTTTAATTGCAATGATTTTGTCTGGGTTAGGCTTTACACCTTCGTTTGTTACAATGTGTCCTAAATAGGCGGTTTCCTTTTTTAAAAATTCACATTTGTCTAACTGTATTTTAAAATTGCTTTCTTTTAAGCGTTTAAAAACTTTATCTAAATTTACCATGTGTTCTTGAAGAGAAGTCGAAAAAATTATTATGTCGTCGAGGTATACAAGACAAATTACATTTTGGAGTCCTCGTAAAACGTCGTCCATAACCCTTTGAAAGGTTGCAGGGGCGTTTTTAAGACCAAAAGGCATACGAACATATTCATAATGCCCATTTTCTACATTAAATGCGGTCTTAGGGATGTCATCTGGGTGCATCTCAATTTGATGAAAGCCGCTTGCTAGATCGAGGGTACTGAAATAGTTACATTTACCTAGCTTGTCTAGAATATCCGTTATATTAGGCAAGGGGTAACGATCATCGATGGTTTTTTCGTTGAGCTTGCGGTAGTCTACTACAATTCTCCACTTTTTCTTACCGGAGCTATCTGCTTTCTTGGGTACAACCCAAATAGGGGATGACCACGGTGAATTACTGGGTCTAATAATTTCTTGATCCAACATTGATTTAATTTGTTGTTCCACTTCTGGTTTATGAATAAATGGATATCTATACGATTTACTGTAAACGGGTAGCTCATCTTTAGTTTTTATTGAATGTTTTACTTGATTTGTGAAAGTCAGGGGTTGACCATCACTATGAAATAGACTAGAATATTTTTTACAAATTTTTAGGATGTTACTTTTTTCTTCGTCGTTCATGTGTGATGTACGAATTAATTGTTCTATGTCGGGTTTTCTGATGTCATTGTCAAAAGGTAATATTTCGGCATGATATAGTTCGTATTGATTATCATTGAGGGGTATTGTTTCAATTTTAGAGTCCAGGGTGAGAATAATTTCGTTATTGGTACGATTATAAATTTCTACAAAAGCTAATCCATTGTAAGATTTAGAGATTGTACTGGGTATTTCACAATTTTGAATAATTTGTTTAGGAATTAAAATATCGCCTGAATTTTGAGAAACTGGAATTTTAGTTAAAACGCATGACAAAGGGTCTATTTTTTGTTTAAATATTGAAGAAATGTTTGATTCATGGTACTTAATTGATATACTGGCATATGGAGTATTTAATTTCGAGTTCTTAAAGTCTAAACTGGCTTTAAGTATTTTTAAATTGTCAAGACCAATAAGTCCGTCAAATTGTTTATGAAAGTCAAATAAGTAAAATTTCATACGATCATTTTGATTAAATTCAGAAAAGACAGGAATTTCAGCACAGAAGTTATGCTTGGAGGATTAAAAAACACCGGAAACAATAAATGGTTCATAATTTATATTATTTTTATAATAAAGTTTTGCTAATTTTGGGTTTAAAAATGATTTGGTGGAACCTGTGTCGATTAATAGTTTTAATTTTGGATTTGAAATTTCTATATACGGAAGTTCTTTTTTATTAGTTGAAATATTAACTTCGATTATGTCTTTTCGTTGGGGTTTTGTGTTTCCTGAAAATTTTGGTTTTGATCGTCATTGTCATATTCATAATCTTGTTCGTCAAGAACTTGTTCTGTATCGTCGAAAAATTCTTGTTCTTCATAGGTTTCATGTTCAGTATTAAATAATTCTTCAGATGTAAAATTAGGTTTTTGGTTATTATTTTGAGAATGATTAATTCTAAATTGTGGTGTTGTCGTAACACTCATAGGTGTAGGTTTGGGTTGAACAGAATTTTTATTCGGTTTCCAAACGTTTGTAGAGGGTTTTCCAAAGGCTTGGTTATGTGTAGGAAATCTTTGATTTGGAGGACGTTGATATCTTTGCATACTTATGGGTCCTTTCTGAAATTGGTAGTTATTTTGGGGTTGTGGGTTAGTATAAGATTGTTGAAAATCAAAGTTTGGTCTTTGAGATTGTTGGAAATTGAAATTTGGTCTTTGGGGTTGTTGATAATTAAAGTTTGATCTTTGGGGTTGTTGGAAGTTAAAGTTTGATCTTTGGGGTTGTTGGAAATTAAAATTTGATCTTTGGGGTTGTTGGAAATTAGAATTCAATTTTTTTGGTTGGCTTGTATGGACATTAGCATGACTATTTCCTTTTTGATAATATTTAATATTATCTTCTTCTCTAATATATTGTACTGCTTGTTCTAAAGATTGGGGTCTCATAGCTCTAATTATAGGCCCTAAGGGTTCTCTTAAACCAGCTAAAAATGTTTTTAAAGCTTGTTTAGTAAAAAATTCACGTTTATATTCGCGTTCTTGTCCAACATGATGCAAATCTATATAATTACAAATCGTGTTTAACAAATGAATTACCTTTTCATGAAATTGATACGGTGATTCGTTTGATTTTTGCATAAGATTTACTAAATCTTGATTAAGACAATTTTCGTCTCTTTGATCCCCGAAATTCTGTATTAAAGTATTTTTTATTCTGGCCCAATCGTTGTGGCCTGATATGGCTATAATTTCTCCAGCCCTACCATCTAATTTACTTAAAATACCATTCAGAAGTAAATGGTTTTGAAAACAACCTGCCTCATCTCTATTCCAATAATGATTTAAAATTGTTTCACTAGCTTCAATAAATCTATGTAATTTTGTTATATCTCCATTAAATTGAGGAATTATACTTAAATTTTTAATATCAAGAACGGGTGTTCGTTGATTTGTATTAGGTTGAGTCATTATTAAATTATTTTCAGGTGTAATTATAATATTAGAAATACTACTTAAATTTTCGCTAACGTTTAAATTTGCAAAAGAACTTAAAATATCTAACTCTTCGTCGTTATTGTTTTCGCAAATGGATTCAATAGGAGAAGAGGATTCTGACATGAACAAAAATAAATATCACTTACCACATCTATTTTCCTTTTTCGTCGATTGAATATCTTCGATAGAATTCAGATCACCAACACAATGGATAGTTCAAAAGTTTGAAACACCTTTTAATTTTTAAAAGTTCGAATCACTTGTTCGAAATTATTTGGTACGATTTTCCGTTAAAGAGTAAAAACTCACGAATTTCCACGATGGATTTCTACGAAAAATCCTACTGACTGCGCCACTTAAATGTTGTGTTTTCGAAAAAGGCTTTTTAAAAATAATTTTTATTATTTTTCAAGTATAAAATATAATATAATATAATATGGGTCTTTTCTTTAGTATAGATTATGTCAGAATGAATTTATAATGAATAGAAATATAAAATGTAAAGTCTATTTGAGATAACTTGAAAAGGCTGAGTTTGCATCTTCTGGTATCTGTTGCGGATGTTGCATCTTCTTACTGTATGGGTCTGCCAGTGGCGTAGCTATAACTCGCGTCAAATTATGGACTCGGTGCAGTGTTGACACAGCAATATGAGGAAGGCGAAAAGGTTATTTGTTATCTATCTAGATCCTTGACTAAGCAGGAGATGAAACTGTCAGTTACTGAGAAGGAATGTTTGGCAGTCATTTGGGCAGTTGAGAAATTAAGGCATTATTTAGATCATGTCCACTTTATCGTCATCACAGACCATGCATCCTTATTGTGGCTACATCGGCTGAAAGATCTCCAAGGTCGTCTCGCTCGTTGGCAATTACGACTTCAACAATTCGATTTCAAACTCATTCATCGTAAGGGTAAAGATCACGTAGTTCCGGATTTCCTTTCTAGAGCCGTACCGGAGTCGGTCGACTCGCTGAATACAGTAGACTCCTGTCTTGTTACACCGGGAACCACCAACGATAAATGGTACGCGAGAATGTTAGTTAATGTGCAGAGTAATCCCTTGAAATATCCGTTGTGGCGCGTACGAAACGGTGCCCTGTTTAAATTCGTGAAGCCTGATATTCTTAATTTGTCGCCGCTCTCAGACGATTGGAAACTAGTGGTGCCTAAGGACCAACGCATCCCCATCCTACAGCGCTGTCATGATTTACCATCTGCTGGACACGTAGGCGTATATAAAACCTTTGGAAAAATTGGTCAGAACTTTTACTGGCCCAAAATGAAAATTGACGTGTCTAGGTATGTTCGTTGTTGCAAGAGTTGTGCGCAGAATAAAGTTGAGCAAAAAGCACCAGCAGGGTTGATGGGCGATCGTCCTGTAATATCCGAACCCTTCCAGGCAATAAGTCTAGACTACATTGGACCCCTTCCTCGATCGAAAAAAGGTTACCAGTATATCCTAGTTGTGTCTGATAATTTCAGTAAGGCAGTCTTCTTATATCCGTGTCGAACCGCTACTGCCAAAAACTTGACAGAAATTATGGAAGGTTTCTTTTTGTTGTATGGAGCACCCATGACTTTAACTTGCGATAACGGTGTTCAAATGAAATCGAACGAATTCCGGAAATTGTGTGAAAAATATAACATCAGAATATTCTTTACCGCACATAACAACCCACGCGCTAATCCCACCGAACGGCACAATAGGGTTATTAAGACCATGTTACGTACCTTTGTAAAGCAAGACAACCACAGGACCTGGGATGAGCATCTTAACGAAATCGGTTGTGCAATCAGGACAACGCCGAGTGAAACCACTAAATATAGTCCATACTTTATTCTTTTTGGTAGGGAACACAAACTTTATGGAACGGATTACGAGGATAAACTTCGGACGGACCCAATAGAAATCAACGACTATGCTAAAAACCGTCGTGAGAGCTTTGCGAAGCTATATCAGCAAATTTCGACAGCGTATAGAGTCCGCAAGAGTGCAAAATGCAAATCGTTATAATCTGCGTCGTCGACCTCTATCTTTTAGTTATGGGGATAAAGTTTGGAGAAAGAATAAAGTCCTGTCGGATGCTTTGAAATTCTATTCGGCGAAATTAGCGCCCGCATATCTTGGTCCTTTTGTTGTAAAGTGTAGGTGTGGTTCTTGGTCCTATGAACTCCGGACGAGTTAGGAAATTCAAAAGGTATTTGGCATGTTCAGGATTTGAAGCCTTTTTGTGAATCACTCGCTCCAGACGACAATTCCTTGTAGTATGTTTGAATCTTTGGTTGTTTCTCTTTTGTAAGTTTCGTTATTTCTCTTAATGTTCTCACTTTTCTGTTTGGTGTTTTGTTTTGTGTGGCCTTGTGGCTGGAGGCCTAAGAATTTCACCACCTGAGGATATTCCAGGCGGAGTGGGTAAGAGTCCCCTAACCTTAACACTTCTGGGTTCAAGTTCCGTCATACCTTGGGTTGTCTTATTGTTATTCCATCTTACCTATCGTCACTTGAATCCAACCTTTTCAACAATTCCATCGTTGATTTCTTGTTTTGGCCTTGTGGCTGGAGGCCTAAGAATTTCACCACCCGAGAATATTCCAGGCGGAGTGGGTAAGAGTCCCCTAACCTTAACACTTCTGGGTTCAAGTTTCGTTATACCTTGGGTTGTTTTACTGTTATTCCATCTTACCTATCGTCACTTGAATTCGATCTTTTCAACAATCCCATCGTTGATTTCTTGTTTTGGCCGTGTGGCTGGAGGCCTAAGAATTTCACCACCCGAGGATATTCCAGGCGGAGCGGGTAAAAGTCCCCTAACCTTAACACTTTCTGGATCTAAATTTCGTTCTACCTTAGTAACTTATCGTTACCTTATCTATATTATTTTCTATCGTTTCCTGCTCGTTTGGCTTTAGAATGACCTTATGGTTTTCGCTTCATTCGTAGTGGTTCTACGACACATTTTGTGGATTTCGAGGCCAAACCTTTGATTTTCCGACCGGGCCATTGGTTGTTGACTGTCCGGTGGAAAAACCATTTGTTGGGATTTATTGAGGAAATTTTCAGTCTGATTGGTAGGAACTTAGGTTTTGTAAACTTATGGTATCTTTCGTTATTTGGGTTCAAACCCTTGTTCAACACGACCATCGTTGACTTTTTCGTGCCTTGTGGCTGGAGGCCTAAGAATTTCACCACCTGAGGATATTCCAGGCGGAGCGGGTAAGAGTCCCCTAACCTTAACACTACAGGATTCGGAACTTCTGTTATCTGTTCTTCATTTTATCTTGTCTCTAGTTCCCGAATCTGTATTATCTTACGTTACTTCCATCAGTAATTGTATCATGTTGCTTCCATCAGCATTTTCTAGTATGCTTCCGTCTCTTTCCTCCTTCCAATTTTTTTTTTTTTTTTTTTGTTAATTATTGCGTTACCCTATTTAATAATAATAATAATAATAATAATAATCTTTATTTTATAAAACATGACATGTTATACAGATAAACAGATAAACATTAACATTAAAGAAAATAGTGTCAAATAAATTGTATTATCTATTTAAATAATAATCTTCTAGTGTATAAGGTTCTAAATTAATGAGTAGAGTTTTTACTTCTTTTTTAAATGTATTAACAGTTTGCAGTTTTTTTATTTTTTCGGGAAGCTTGTTAAAGAGACGAATACTTGCATAAGATGGATGTTTTTCGGATATTACCAATTTATGCGGAGGATATATGATGTTAAAATGTCGGGTTGGATAAGAATGAATATCTGTGCAAGCACAGAACTTGGATTTATTTTTAAATAAGTAGACAATACATTCGTATATATATATACCATATACTGTTAATATACCATTCTTCTTAAATATGCCTTTGCAAGATTCTTTATATTTTAAATTAAATATCGTTCTAATTACTCTTTTCTGAATTTTAAAGATTTCTGATATATGATAATTACTTCCCCAAAAAATAATTCCAAATTTTAATGTTGATATAAAATTTGCATAGTAAATTATTTTTAATGATTTTTCATTTAAATAGTTATGAATTAATTTAATGCTATAACAGATTTGGTTTAGTTTTTTCCCTAGTTCTATTATGTGTTTATCCCAGTACAAATGTTGATTTATAAACACTCCCAAGAATTTTGTACAGTTTTCTAATTTAAATCTATTATCTAACAATGTGACCTCATTTGGGCATTCTAGTCGTTGCTGCTGTGTATGAAAAAGAACCATATTGGTTTTTTCAATATTTAGTAGTAGGTTGTTTTTTAAAAACCAGTTCTCTGCATGTTTCATCAGTTTATTAGAATTTGTGATTAAACCTGGAAAATTACTGTCTGATATCAGCAGGTTAGTATCGTCAGCATAACAGGTCATTTTACATTTTTTGTTTTCGGTATTTAATATTTCTACAATATCATTCATAAATATTATAAATAAAATAGGGCCTGATATACTTCCTTGAGGTACTCCTACGTTGTTGATAAGTACGTCAGATTTGAATATTTTGTCATCTTCGACTATTTTGACTTTTTGTTTACGATTACTTAAGTAAGATCTAAACCACTCCAGGGCATTCCCCCTAACACCATATCTTTCCAACTTAAATATTAAAAATTCGTGGTTCAGGCAGTCATATGCCCTGGAGAGATCCAAAAATATACCTAGCAATATTTCATTCTGTTCAAATGATGTTACAATATCTTCAGTAAATTGTATTATTGCACTCTCTACTGACTTACCTTTGGTATAACCATGCTGAATATTATTTAGAAGGTCACAATGTTTCATAAAATTAATTAATCTATTGCACATTGCCATTTCAAAAATTTTCGAAAAGGCTGGTAGAACACTAATTGGTCTGTAGTTTTCGAATTCATCATTATTTCCTTTCTTTTTGTAAATTGGACTTATTAAAGCCATTTTAAGCTGTTCAGGAAATATACCATATTTAAATGAGTTATTCATTATGTAACAGACTACATCAGCTACCAATTCAATACATAATTTCATTATATTTACCGGTATATTATCATCGCCACAAGTATTTTTATTTTTAACTTTTTTCCCTAGCTCGATTATTTCATGTACGGTGACCGGTAATATAAACATAGATTGAATGTTACTTGCAATACTACATGTAAATTTTGAGTTTGTAAAATGTTCAAGTTTACTGGGAATAAAATTTATTAAAAAATTATTATATCTGTTAGCAATGTTTGTTGGATTTCCTTCAAAGAATGTAGTTGACGTTTTCTGTTTACCTAGTATTTCATTATGTATATTCCACATACATTTCATTTTATTATCGGATTTAATTATTTTTTGTTGATAAGACTCACTTCTTTTTTTTGCTAATAGGATATCGTATTCTTTTTTCACCTCATTGTATATTTTCCTGTATTCTTTATTAATATTTGATACTGTTAACCATGCATTCAGTTTATTTTTACATTCATTAATTTCTGGATCTTTTAAGTGTTTCTTTTTAAGATGAATTTTTTGCAGGGGAAAACATTCACAAAAAAGTTGTGAGATTCTTCCACTGAAACAATCCCATTGTTTATTAACATCATATATACTCATACTGTAGATTTTATTCCATGTTTGATTTTTTATTTTATCTAAAAATAATGTTTTATTTTCATCAGAGAATATACGCACAAATTTTTCTTTTTGTTTTAATGTAGGTGTTAAATAAAACTTAATTTTTTGTCCGAAATGATCAGAAAATGATGAATGCAGAATATATGTTTCATATTTATCTTGATAATTTGTGAAAATATTGTCAATACATTTTTTTGAACTATTAGTTATTCTTGTATACTCTTTGATTGTATATACAAATGAATAGGAATTTAATAGAAAATTAATTTTTACTATATTTGATACAGTATCTTTTAATTCTATATTAAAATCGCCTGCTATAAATGTTAATTTATTTTCAGCAGTAACTTTCTCCAAAAATTCTTCTAATTTTTTATAGAAGTTTTTTAAATGTTTATCATATGGTGCCCTATACACAGCAGCAATTATAATTTTTTGATTACCTATGCTACATTCAACAGTTGCACATTCAAAAATATCACGACACGCTAATTTGTTCAGGTCTTTTCGTACCTTATATTTAACATGCTTCTTAACATAAACAGCTACTCCACCATGTTCACCTTCCTCGCGACAGTAATACGATGCTAAAGAGAATTCTTTAATGCCATATAACTTAATTTGCCATTCTGATTTCCAATGTTCACTGACTGCAAGAAACAAACAATCGGGGTTGCTATTTAAGAGGTCGTGTATGCCATTGATGCTGGTTCCTATTGATTGAAGGTTGTTGTGTATTAGACTAACTGAAGCAGAGTGGATTTCTTTTGCAACTTTTGTTGATTGTAATTCTTTAACTGAGGATTCACATTCACTTGTGGCATCTTGGTTTTCATTAGTCTGTGGATTTTGATGTGAACTAAGACATATGTTTTGCTCCTGGCTTACTTGGCAGTTACCTCTTAAAAATCCTGGTCGTTTCTTTGGTAACTGTTGTATTTTCTAAAATCAAATCTTTTGAATCCAATACTTTTAGGCCATGTCGACTGCTTATAAACTTCTTCTTTATATTCTTCATTTATGCCGAACATAAAACACTTATTTTGATTTTCTTTAGTGGGTAGTTCCTTAACAACTATATCCGCTTGTTTTAGTGCGTCTAAACCTTTAATATAATTACAAATTTTTTCTGATGTAATATTTCGTTTAATTCTATACAAATACAGCCAAATTTTACGATTCACGCCAAATTCTTCAGAAGAGCTATTTTCACCTATTTTCTTTTTTAAATACTTTTGTCTATTTTTTCTAGGGTAGACCACAGTCTGAAACTCTGTTTCTTCATTTTTATTTTCAATGTCACCGTCACTTGAATCACCCAAATTAATAATCTTATTCATTGTGCTTTCTTGTTTTTCTATTTCTAAATTCCAATTAGTCGCTTTATGTTTTGTTGACACTGGTATAATATTTATATTTTTTGGAAGAATGTCTGTTTGTGTGTGACCTGACTGTTTGTTTTTGTTGTGATTTGTTTTTTTTGTGATTGTTGATTGTTGTGGTCTATCAGAACAAGTTAATGGTTTTTCTTCTTTATTTATTTCAAGTTTTAATAAATCGACTTTCTCTTGTAAAAGGTCGTTATTAGCCTTTAATAATTTATTATTTTGTAATAATAATTCATACTTATCGTCTTTTTCCTGAAGTAGTTGTTTCAACATTGCATTTTCTGCTCTCAGAATTATATTTTGTTGGTTGTTGTCATCGTTTTCATGAGGTTCACAGCAAATTAGTCGCGAATCGCATATTTTGATGCATTTTAATTTGTTTTTAACCGCGCACGAGAAATGATAACTGTTTCCACACACTATACATATTAGAGTTTTATTAGGTTTTGTTTGACAGCATTTAAAGTTTTTATCTTTAAATTCGTCTTCATTAATTGTAGAGAGAACTTTCGGTAACACCTCACTTGCCGCCATCTTGCCGCCATCTTGCCGCCCTATTTGAGTCTGGAGCGAGGATTAGGCATACCGTACCTGCATTTTGTACCCTATGAGTTTTTAGTTTAAGGGTAATGTTGTCGTTGGGTTTGTGTTGTGGATATTAGTCCAGTTAGTTGTATATTGGTCTGGTTTAGGTCTGAAGTGTCCTTTTTGCGGTTTTGTACTAGGAATACGTTAGGACTGTTAATTTTGGTTATATTGTTAGTCCCTAGGTTGCTAGGAATTATGTCAGTTGGGTTTTTTTGTGGTTATTAGTCTGGAGTGAACTTCACTCTGGGTCCCTTCAGGTCCCGGGCTTTGGCCCAAAATGTCCCTCCGTGTTTCTTTGCTTTACGGCCTTAGGCTTCGGTGGGTGCTGGGGCTGCACGGGGTGTCGCCTTCAGTGGAACCGCATTGCTTACGCTCCGTCAGTGGGGGGTGGATTGCTCGCCGGCAGGGACCCGAGGGAAAACTGTCACTATGCGGGGGTTCACTACTGCTGTCAGAGTCAGATGACCTTGCGGGGCCTCCCGTGGAAGTCTCAGCAGTACCGGAATCTTTGATACCTTTTAACTTGTCCCTTTGTTATTTACCGGCGGAGGTCTAGAAGTGGGTGTGGATTGTGTTCGTTGGCTGCTGGGTGAAAGGGCTTTGTACACTGTAAGGTGTGAGGTCCAGGGGTGTGTAACCATGACGCGTTTAACATCCTTCGCGAGGTCGCCCCTGGAAGTGTGCACTGCTTCCGCTTACCTAGGCCTTCAAATAAAGTCCTCCGAAACGGAAGGACCAATGTCGTTTCAGTCTGGTCGTACTTCAACGCACTGGGTGCTTGCTCCCGAGTATTACTCGAAACTTTGTTTTTCTTTCTTTCTTTGGTTTTGTTGTGTTGTGGGCTGTCATTCTTTACGAGTTAGGAGTGCGAATATGGCGTTCCATTTATTTGGCTGCTACAGCAATTTGTCGTTAGCTATTGTTTGGGCTTGTTGTCCCTTTTATCGTGACTGTTGGCTTATTTGGCACTTATTGAGTTATCGTCGAAAATCTTCGGTAGATTTTCTCCTTTCTTAGGGGAGGGGATGTTGTCACGGGTTAAAATTTACCTTAGTAACAGCTATATTCTTACCTTGAAAATTCCTATTATTAAAGGTTTACTGGGTCGAGAACCGGCTGATTTGGTTCGTTAATAGTAAAACGCCAACTGTTGTTTATTATTTTCGGCCATAAAATTATATTTAGTTGTTGCTGAAATTGGTTTTGTAAGTCATGTATTATTTTTGTTATGGTTTGAAAACACTGGCAGTAGTTCATCTGAACTAATCTTTCGTCGATAACTTGTATATTGTGGTTTGGCAGCCAGCGTTCGGTTATATTTATAACTTTATTATTAAAATCAAAAATAAATGGGGAAATTAGTTAATGTTGTGATTTTTGTTGTCGTCTATATAGATAACAAGATTAGTCATATCAAATGACCTCTGTTTGTTCGTAAGTTGTTGGCTGAATAAGCTATGGTTATTGTCCGTATCGTAGTAGAGGCCATTTATTTCTTTTGAAGTTGTCAAATCGAATAAAGGTTTATAATTGGGGGAGATTCTCTCTTTTCATCTAAAGCTTTTGAAGTGAACGCGTGTTAACGAGAAAATTTTTGAGAGCTTAATTTGCATCCCTGTACATCGGGGTCAACTCAGGTTGGATTTGCGTAATTAAGCTTAATCTGTTTCCATCGAATATTGAGTAGGAGATATTTTTCTGGATTTTGGCAAATTCGGTGGAAAATACGGCTTATGTCCGGTTTTTGGTAAAATTTTCTGTTGGTGAGTACATGCTTCTTTATCCATGTAATTATTCGATTTTTATGGTCCTTTTGTTCCTTATGAAACAGACAGTAGGGGAGACTGGTATTTTTGAAACCACTTAGACAGCAATCGTGGTAGGAATTTGCTCAACATTGCAGTTAGCAACGAGGAAATTGTTTTTACCCAACTACCAGCTGGGGTATCGAGTTTAACGAAGTAAAATAACCCTATCTTGATAGGTGAGTCACGTAATTTTATTTCTATAAGATTAATAACGCCATATAATCGCAATCTTGGTTAATATCTTTATTTTACATGTGTATTTCTTTATGTATTGTATGTAGGTTTTATTTTTGTATAACTAGACTCCGATTAGTTTTTTTTTAACTATTATAAATTGATATTTTTGTACTATTACATATTAATTTTATGTTACATTTTGATTTAATTTATTGTTATAATTTTGTTGTGACTAGCAAGTCAAATTTAGTTTCGTTGAGTACATTTCAATCATTAGTTTTGCCTATTAAATGTAAATTTAGAGAAGCCATTTGCTAAATGTTGTATTATTCATGTAAATTCACTTTGTTCTTACATTGCAGTGTAAATTTAAGTTAATGGATTCAAGTTGTATTAAAGTAATCAAGTCAAACTAATTCAAGGAGTCATTTAAATTTGTTTAAGCTATCGTTGATTTTATATTACGATTTTAGGGTCCTAGATACAGGCATTCGTCCTAGATACAGGCATAAGTCCTAGATACAGGCATAAGTCCTAGTTACTGGTTTAAAATTTGATGCTGACCTGATACTTAGCCGAGCTTGAGTTTTTTTTTGAGATTGGTGTAAGCTATTGGTTCTGGGAACAGGCTTTAATTGGACGCCGGCCTAAGTGTTGGAGCAGATAAGACGACGAGGAACTGTATCTAGTGTTTCAGATAAGCTAATTAGATTTAAGTCGGTTATAGTTTTAGTTAAAATTTATCCTTCTTGCTTTTGTATTGCGTGTGATCACACCTATTGATAAATTTTCTATTTTTTTTTATTGTTATTTTATTTTTTTTATGACATAAAATGTTATTTTAAAAATTTGAAAAAATTCCAGTATTTTGCTAACACTTGAAAGAATCTAAATCAGTTGGAAAAAACATTTTATCACTGTTTTTCAAAAAGTTATTCAATTGTTAACTAACAAATTTTTTCCTAATATCTGTTGGCATAAACAATGGGTTAAAAGGTATACATAATTGGCCTAAAAATTTGAAACTATATAATTATCAACAGCGTAGTCTGCGAATTTTTTTATTGCTTCATTTTCTGGTATATTTTCCATAAATAAATCAACAAAGCAATCACCTACTTCATGTGGGTCTAAGTATGGTAAGCCGAAGAATTTTCTCAACCATTTTCCCTCTTTACTACCTTCGTTTTTATATGTTGATGCCAATCCTAATTTTTGGATCTGTCTCCACCATGATTGCGTAAGGTGAAACTTACAACCTGTTATTTTAGCACCCGGGAAAACATTTTTTACAGCTTTATGCGCTGCGATTTCGAAATCAATGTAAAAATTTGTACAGTTAAATCCAGTTCTTTTTAGTACAATTAACATTTTTTCGTATGTTTGTACTGTTTTTGACTGCAGTAAACAGAAAACTCAAGGTATGTACATATTTCCAACGTAGCCATGAAGAGTATAAAATTGCTGGAAAAATTTTGCACCGCACTTGAAAGTGCCATCCATGTATACTGCAGTCGCATTTCGCAGTTGCTGCAGATTGGTTTCGCAAGTGAAAATTTTAATATTATTTTCCGCATCTTGAAAATGTAGGAAATTTTCTTCTCTTGAAGTCACAATTTCTGTGTTTTGCAGAACACTGTGTACCTCATTAATATTTTTCGGTAACTTTGATTGTACTTGTAATCGCGCATTATACATAACTCGCCTAACTCTGCTGATGTCTAAGGAATCTAAGCCTCCTTCCATTGGCAACGTTGCAGCTTCTGTTAATATAATTTTTTCTGGTTTTTCATTAAGCTATTCTTTGGCTTTTCTTTTACAAACAGTTGCAAACTGAAATTAAACAAATTTTTAGCAAAAATGTAAATTGCATATTACAGCGAGTGTGTTTGACCCCTGAGCGAGCTTGCGAGCGAAGGGGCTAAAGAAACGAGCTAAATATGCAATTTGTTCCTCGAGTGAAGTACTATGCTTTACCCATGACTTACCAAATGGTTTTGTATAAAACTAAAAATAACAAATATAAAATTTAAATTTTGGCATTTGTCAAAAATATTCGATTTCGCAATAAATTATCAAATTATAAACGTAAAATAAATTTTATTTAAATATTACCTCTTGACGGTGTATTTTTTTATTTTCATCGTGGTTGTGTTGCAAACTACATTTTTCTTCGAGAAACACTAAGTTTTCCACATTTTCAGTAGTTGTATATACTGTTGCTGGGCACCTTTGACTTCTACATTTCCATATAACTTCACTATTACTTAAAACTTTAATTTTACTATATTTAAAATTTTTAATAATTATTAGAGGTTTATTTATAATACTTGTAATAACTTTAAAATCCATGTTTTTGCTACAGAGGAAACACTTTGAATGATTTTGAAAAATTGATAGTTTATTTGATGGTCATTTAAAATACTATTAATATCTGCTAATTACCACCCCTTCGTGTCCAACAATAAGCAGGTATACAGTTACCAAAATACATATCTTTTGCAAGGGATTGTTTCAATCCCTTGTTGACTTTTTTATATTTACCTGAAAGTTACGAAAATACATATCCCCGAAAAAAGTCTAGTCACAAAACGGGAATTCACAAGACACTTTAAAGTCTTGTACCGATTAGGTCTTTCCGAACAGTAGGGAATTCTAGGAATTGAGAGATGGGATATAAATTATTTATTAGGGGTATACATCACTTTTTAGATGCTATAAGCAAAAAAAACTTAAAAATACATAAAAATAAATGGCATTAATAGTCAAAGAAAAAATTACGGAAAAGCGATTACGTTAAAGATAAAAAAATCGAAATTTAATTACAAATTTTAAGTATGTAGGGGACTATGTAAAGAGCGCCACGAACCTGGGGTGGTCAGAAAAGGATAGGTAAAGTGCGCCACGAAATATATATTTGAGGATTATGGTCATAAAGGGATGGATTACTGAAACAGAACATTTTCTATTGATACACCTCCTACGAATTTTACCACATTTACTCTCGTATACTCTTCTGAACTTGACATTTTCAACAACTAACAACACTTTGCCCTTTTGCCTATACATTGAATTTGCCATATTTAAACTGTCTCTTAAAACAAATCAACTAAGACTGAATCATATCGGTTTTTTTGTCAGCCAAAATAAGTACATCGAATTACAGACTCTGGTAAGGAGTAGGGATTAAGCTAGGTAATGACGGTTTTATTACCTACTTTAATTGACCTACTGTTATTTGGCGCTCTTTACCGGTTACTTTAATCCCTAAAATAAAATATTTTACCTGAGTAGATAATAAAATTGTGGCGCACCTTACATATAGCCGTATGTACAATATATTTATAATTTTTTACCCACGACTCATAAGTAAATTGCGTATTTTTTAACCTATAACTCTGTCAGTAAGTGTCAAATTATTGAGGAGTTGTGTTATAGTTGCATTTACTAAACTAGTGGAGTAAGTAAATAGAAACATGTATTATTATGTTGGTTACCTAAAGTTTTCATTAAATTAAACTAACATTTGACATTTCTCAGACAGAACTGTCTGCGAAATCGAATATTTTTGACAACTTATGCCAAAGTTTAAATTTTATATTTGTTATTTTTAGTTTTATACAAAACCATTTGGTAAGTCGTGGGTAAAGCATAGTACTTCACTCGAGGAACAAATTGCATATTTAGCTCGTTTCTTTAGCCCCTTCGCTCGCAAGCTCGCTCATGGGCCAAACACACTCGCTGTAATATGCAATTTACTCCACTCGTAAAGTAATATACTATTAAATTTTAAATAAATTTTTCCTAGATTTTATTTTAATCCGATAAGTAGCTTTGGGAGCGAATTTACCTGTCATAAAAACTATAAACTGACCTCAAGAGCGAACTTGTATGGTCCCGTTCCAAACGGGTTGATATCGAATTGGAAACTAATGTTTTAATACGTATTTCCAAAATCCGAATGCGTTTACTTGTTTAATTTTATTATCGGGTCAAACACGTTTTTTTTTTTAAGAATTAATTGACTTTTAAATCGTTCGGCTTTTGGTTCACAACTATACGGAGATTATTTTCATAAATTTCAATTTGCTGTTTTGTATCGTGTTTCTCAAGAAAAGCTAATCCAGATTAGACGAGAAGGTCAAAAGATCACCTATAGTGTTTCACCACAGTTTCTCTAATTTTTAAAGAAGTAGCCGTTTTATTAAGCTAAATAATTGTTGGTAAAATTGAATTGACTATTAACACATTTAAAGACGATCCAAAGCATTTATTGGTTTTAACACACTTTAAAAAAAATTATAAACAGAATTGTCCAAACATTAATTTGTCCAGGAAAATGAAACCGATCCCTATTTTTTTTTGTTTCTAAATATGTATCCTAAAAAATATATGTATTTTTTTAACAATCACAGGCACTAAAAACGAGCACTTCGAAATTTTGACAAAATTTATAACTGTAGGTAGATTTATTGAACTTTATAACCTACTTCTAAGGTATTTAAAAGGAGGAAAAAAAACTTGTTTTTTGGCTAAGGTTTGAAACATTCATTCTACACATCATTTAATAAAAATGTAATCGTCAAGACTTCCCCTTTCTTAATAGATTGTTTTTTGAGTTAATTTGATATCCACTAAACGGCTTATATTACCCTGATTAATTGCTGCCCATTGCCTCTGGAGTGCTAATTACTATTTTCTGGGTACAGGTTGCAGAATTCGAATTCGTCTAACAAACATATCTTAGACATTCGATAGGATTTAGATCTGGACTGTGTGGTAG
This sequence comes from Altica lythri, assembly GCA_964028335.1. Classification (NCBI taxonomy): domain Eukaryota; kingdom Metazoa; phylum Arthropoda; class Insecta; order Coleoptera; family Chrysomelidae; genus Altica; species Altica lythri. The sequence goes on from OZ034803.1 coordinate 9,916,961, forward strand.
CCATTCTATTTGAGCGATTTATTTAAGCATTCTTTGACTATCAGAACTTATAAGGACGCTCTACAATTAGAAGAGAATTAGTTCCTACCAACTCTGCGTGTAGAACAACATAATCTGCTAACAGTTCTTTTATGTATCTAACAGAATTGCTAGCTTGTATTAATAAATGTACATTCAGCATAACGCTTACCTGTTCGACACCATACCTTTTCTTGAATATCTGGAGATCTTAAGCAATATCTTGATTCGTCGATAAATTCCTCCGATCATTTTCAGTCCAATTTTGGTGATCTCTAGCAAATCGCTCTCTAGTAAGTTCTAGTCCTGTAGCGCGTCTCCTTGATAGGAGATTAGAGGCATTTAATCTTCCTCTAACAGTTCGTTAACTTACGTTTACGTTTATCCTGTAATCCGTATGTAAACTGGTGGATAATGATGAATTTTTATGACAAATCTATACGTATTCTTACGAATATTCTATTTTGTTCGATTCTAGAAATGTAACGTTAGCGGCGTTCTAGAAGATTTGATCTTGTATATAAGGACTGCTCTAGACGGAGAAAGGGGAATTGTAATTGTAATAGCTGGCGATAAAGTGCGATTGTTGTACGAGATATTTTAAAGACGTTGTTTATAAATTGTGACTGTATTAATGTTGTGTAAATTAGTTTAAGAAATTGTTATCTATTTGTGTTAACAAATAAATTGTTAAGTTTGTCTGCTTTTTATCACGTATCCCGCATCCACGAAGGAAAAATTATAACAGTATAATAAAACTGTAAAAATAAAAATTCGGTACATTAAAGATATTTAAAAAATAATTAGCGGAGTATGTTAATACATCGATATAGAACCCAAAAATATTATAAGTTTTTTTATAATTCACGTTCACAAAGTTTCTATTTCGACACTAAAAACAGTATCGAAATAGATTCATTGTAACACTGTTTTTGGTAACTTTTTGTTGTACACAATTGGTTGCACTGCACTGATTGTCAACGAAAGAGTTCAGGTAGTAAATCAAAAAGTATGTTGTACTAAATTATTAACTACATTATCAGCGTTATTTGCTAAATTCGGAATATTTTATACAAATTTGACAAACATTCAAATTTAAAATCATTAAAACTGACAAGTGTCAAAAGTGTCAAGATTGCCAACATAAATAAATATTTCGAAAAACTCTCATTTTATATATTTTTTATACTTTTAAAAGTTCATTATAAAAAATAGTATGTAACACTCGAGTTACAATTACGGTTTGTAGTACTCGTTCTTTGCGAAACTCACCGCTTCGCGGTTCGTTTCACAAACTGAACTCGTACTACGAAACCTCTGTCATTGTAACACTTGTATTACAATATACTATTGTCTGTCTGTATGTTTGTGCTCGCATCACATGAATACTACTGATCCGATTCGAATGCGGTTTTCACAGACGTATTTGTCTTCTTTCAACTTAACATCTGGTGTATAAAACTTTCTCCCCCCACCCCTTTAACGGGGTGAGGAAAGAAATTTTTATACAAAAATCAACACGCCACGCAATCGACTTTGTGGGTACATCGAAATAGAACCAAAAAATGTGGTTAGATTTTTTTTGTCTGTCCTGTATGTTTGTGCGCGCATCACATGAAAACTACTGATCCGAATGCGGTTTTCAAAGATGTATTTGTCTTCTTTCAACTTAACATCTGGAGTATAAAAATTTCTCTCCCATTTCTTTAACGGGGTGGGGGGAGACTTTTATTCAACAATCACACGCCACGCGAATGACGTCGCGATTACAACTAGTTTATAATAAAACGATAAACTCGATTTGAAATCTTCGAAAAAACAAGTGTAAACAAGCTGTATTGCGCTTCGTGAATCTGGGGGCGACGTAAGTTTGGTCTCTACTTTGGTCTCTACCATCTTGAAATAAAACAATAATCGCCACCATCTTTGCCGAAGTAACTGGCAACAAACAACAATAATCCAAAGATGTGTTGATAATTATTATAAAGGACCGCTCAAAATGAAAATTGCGTTAATTGTTAACGATCCTTTTAAGACTAGGTATCTCCCATAAAAATTTATATTTAGATAAAACAAAAATAAACTGTCGAGAAAAAATTAGTCTTGACGATTACATACTTTTTAAATATGTTAAATAACTCCACCGAGTGTTTCAAACTTTAGACAAAAAACAAAAATTTGTTTTTCCTCTAAAAAATGAGATAGGACTTTTAGCTACAATTTTTTGAAAAAAGCATTAAAATCGGTTAAAGAGAAAAAGAGTTATCTTTGGGTAAAATTTCACAGTGCCCGTTCATAGAACCGGTGTATAATCCGATATCTAAAAATAGATTTTTGCTACATTTAAAAAATATTTTTTTATAAAATTTCTCCATAAATTACATTCTAATATTTTCCGAACCTTATGTTAGGGCTCGTAATGTATAAAGAGACCTTAACTTTCAATAATAATTAAATAGCACGGAATATTTTACTAAAACTGGTGTTTGCAACATTAGTTTTATAATTGACTGTTTATATAACAACAGTATTCGTATAATTACCTGTTTTTATTTATTTTACATCCCTAAGCAAACATTCCAAAGGCAATCAAAATATTTGCTGCAGGAAAACAAAAATCGTTAAGGTATATATTTCTATTTCTACCCACATATCTCATATTGTTTAGAATGACATGAAAAACGACATGTATATTTAAAAAAATCAGTAATGTGGCCGTCTACAAGACAATAAAAAACGTGTCCTAGGACTGGCTTAATCATTGAAGGAGAAAAAGATGAATAAGAAGTACCAAGTACCATCGAATGTACCGAGACAAATCCATGAATGGCTGTTCATTAAGCACTGGTAATTAAAATGTCCACTGAATAAAAAATGAGAATGTATGATAATCTTAAGGAATATTATTTATCTATATGGAGTCAGGAATGTGCTATTGCCTTTGTCATCTGATAACTAAATTATTTGAATGGGAAATACCTATACACAGTGGCGTCGAAAAATGTCACTTTATTAAAAAAATAACATTACTTGTTAATAAATATAATAAAAAAATAACTAAAAAACACGCTTTTAAAGCACATCGAACTGAAAAGTTACATAAATTTTTAAAATAAACTTAAATGATTAATGAAATCGTATTATTTACAATAATACAAGTATTTTTTTTTCATTATGGTGTAAAGTTTATTCTAAAAAATATTTTTAAATTTTTAGTTAGAATTTCCGTAAAAGGGGGTTTGTAGTTTTTGTTTAAACTAAAAATTTACCAATTTTTTTTGTCGGCCTGGACGGGTTTAGAACGGTGAATCCGACGATCGACGTCTGCGAAGATCCCCGTCATAGCCCGCTCGGCCAATGAAAGCACTGAAAATGGTGGGATGGACTAACAGTAATAAGTTATTATTAACACACCACTTATTTTTTTAATATTAACAAAACCTGAAAAAAATTTTAACGTATTTTTAATGACCATTCTATGTTTTAACAATAAAAAAAAAACTTTTTTTTTTCGTTCTTTGTATGTTTTTTGCTATAACCTTTTTCCGCGAGGTCTGTAAGATAATTCGTGTTAAATTGTTGTGTGTTGACATTTTTTAAATTAATAGAATTGATTGAATCTAGAAATATGACACCTGCTAAATGTATTATTCGTTCCAAGTTCATGTGGATTGACCTTTCTTATCTTATTAATGAGATGTCTGGATCTAAAAAATTTGGGAGGGGCGAGCAAGTACTCTGCCGGCACTGAGGCCACATATGGCCCATTAGGCATCCTAAATCCGCACCTTAGCCTGTCATCGGCTCAGATCTCCCTGAGATCGGCTGGTGTAAGCCAGTACTTGCCCAATATGGATCTTCTGATTTAAGAAAAAGCAGAGCAGTTTTCTCTTCTTGTTTATAACCTCTGAATAGAGGCTGAGATGTTGTTACAATTGGCAGTGACCTGTTAAGATTTCCACAGCTATTCGGAGATTCTGTCTAGTCAATGTCTTAAGTTTTCTTGCTGTGTCATCGCTAGGATGAGGTATTAACTTTCTGGTCAGTCTACAAATCGTGGTTTCATCCTAACTCCGTATAATGTTTTGGTGAGAGTGCTGTTTGATAAGGTCCAGGACTGCGGACATTGTTAGCTTGGTAGATGAGCGAGGGCTAACACACTTCTTGCTAAATTGTTTGCAATACGGTAGCCTTTGGAATTCACATGTCCTTTGATGCAGCTCAGAGTGACTACATTATTCTGGCTGATCTCATTTAGAGTTTTTGGTGACATTCTAGTACTAAACTGGAAATGATACGTGGTCTATTCAAGGTCAGTACTGCTTGTCTGCAGTCCGTGTAAGTATTTACATTCCTGTCTGTGATATTCCTATTTATTAATTCTTTTGCAGCTATGATTATGCCTGTGAGTTTTGACTGAACCACACATGACTAGATATCCATAGCCCATTTCATTTTTAGGCTCAAGGATCTAGGGTAAATTCCACATCCTACACTTTGGTTCGTTTTTGATCCACCTTTCAACCGGGCGAACGTGCTTTGAGTGTTGAAGTTTTAAGTTGGTCTTGACTCAAGTAAAAACAATAAATAATAATTAATTTTGAAAAACCACAATAAAGTTGTTAAAAAAAAGAAGAACAGTTGGTAAGAAAAATTTTCATAACCAACACAGAAATCTGATATTTAAATAGATACTCACTTTCATGTAATAGTACGGGTGCTAAAACTTGTTTTGTACACCGATAATGCCTGGAAAAAAGGTTATCCTTGAAGAAATCTTGAGTTAAGTAATAAAGTCGAAAGAACGAGAAAATAACCGCCGTAAAAGAACTTTATAGAAGCAAGAGAAACAAACATATTATTAACTATTAAATAATTGAAATATAGAGTGGACGCTTTGGAAAAAAAAATAGAGTAGGGGGAAGTGGCATAAAAGAGCCACTTTATTAAACGAAGGCAAATATAATACTTTCAATTCAATAAAAGATGATTATTTTGTTTTAAATTATTATTTATTTATTAAAGTAATTAATTTCACACAAAAAATTAATGAAACATTATTTTCTTATAAATGTGGCTCTTTCCTAACATTTATAAGAGCCACTAAAAGAAATGAAAGAACCAATCTGTATTATTAAGTGTAATTGTACAAAATTATAATTATGAACTATAAAAAAACAAAAAGACAATTCTAACAAATCTTTTTTTAAAAATTAATGACATCTAATTTAAGCTCTATCAGTAATTTTAAGTCATTATAAAAAATGCTTTTATTTTAACATATAATCTTAACCTTTATAGGGGTAGATTAGTTTTTTATGAATAATAATCTAGAAAATTAAAAAAAAAATAATATCTTCAAAAAATATTGATAACATTTAGAATATACTCTCATTTGCTTAAAATTAAAAATTAAATTTCCCCCTAATGCCACATGATTCATGATCGCAACCAAAATAAATTTTGCACTGAAACTAACCTGTTTTCATATGTTTTATATGCAATTATCACTGTTTTTATTTGTTTTGAAGATTTTCGAACAACCTTATCTTTCAGACCATTCAGAGTCATCTAGTATAGTACGGTTTCTTTTTTATTTACTTTTGATTTTCTGTTATGGGTTTTTATGGACTGTTTTGTAGTTATTATCTTAATAATATTTTTTATTTTTTTGAATTACTTTCTTTCTCTTCTAGTTAATTTTTTTCGGGAGAGTCAGTTACCATAGCAGACGACATTTTTCTATTTTTGCGTGTCGTGTTTTTTCTTGGCCCCGCTTTAGAAAATAGTCTTATCATTTCTGGTGATATATTTTTTTGTATCGGAATTGCAACCTTAAGGAAAGAAGGTAAACGGAAAGATGGGCTGATATTATGCACTTATACAATCTCATTTTCTTCGCCAGCTTCAAGTGATTCTGTAGAAGGTGGAGGTGTTGATCTTAAGTAAGTTTTAATATTTTCTTTTTCCTAGTTTAACTCATTACCATTAAAAAAACCTTACTTTTTTTTATTATCTATGGATTTTTTTAATAGGCGTTTTCCTGTGGATTTGTTTTCGTTTATCGTATTATATGCAGGATGCCCCATTTGTATGGCAAAGCTTGATGTATCTGTCATCTTATAATAAAGATAAATACACTAAAAAGCTAGAAATTAAATCTGAAAGCAGCTAGGCATCTGATTTTGATTTCCTTAAAGTTGGCTCCAATGGTTTATATTTTTATATCTTTGTAACAGATTTGAGTTACTAACATTCAAAATGTAGATTTAATAGCTAAGATTAAAATAGAGGGTTATTTGCCATTGGAGCCGACTTCAAGGAAATCGAAATCAGATGCCTAATTTCTTCTAATTTTTTTAAGAAATAAAGACTTTATATCTGTCTTTTTAGTACATTTTTTCTTTTTTTGTTTTTTGAAAGATGTTAAATTTAAAAAAAAAATTATTTTAGAGTTTTTAGTTGCTACTTGGCTTTGTCAGATGTGGGCACAAGTTCATGATGTACTATCTTCAAAACCTTTCGAATACCGTGCAAGAGATCCTGAGTTCAATCCCTAACAATCCCGACATGTACGAATGTGACTTTTTGGAGACATATGTTAATTGTCTAATACCTAGAGACACTATCTACGTACGGTGAAGGAAAATGTGGACTTAATTGTCTCAAATCACCAACCCATAGTGAGCAAGTTAATTAAATGCTTATTTCTTCTCCTTGTGAGAAAAGGCCTTTGGCTTTAGAGTGGGACAGTAACGAGCTAGTTATTATGTTTTTATGTTATACATCATTATCTTCCACATTGATGACCAACCATTAACCAAATTTCTATGGGACCACACGGACACTCTACTCTTTTGAATGCAAAAAGAAACACCCTGTAGATTTTTTAAGTTTGGTTTTTGCTCGCTTTAGTGACTGGAGGTATTTTATGATATATTGAGTGTTGTTCTTTTCTCAGTGTAATGTAGGATATTTTGGTGTTATATCTGTAAACTTCAAAATTTTGTGTAAGTATTGACACACGTATGGGGGCTTTTTACACAATTTATTTACAAAATTGTTAAGATACACTGAACTCTGCTGGATAACGTCTAACTACTTGACAATACAAGGAACTCTTCTGAACACTTGACTCGAACTGACGTTAACTGTCCGTGCATCCCCTTATATACAACATTATTTAATCTAGTTAGTGTGTTTAGAAGTTTCTAGAATTTTCTAGAAACATTATTTAAAATGGTCAACAACAATCTTTCAAATTGAGGTCCCTTCCTTTACGGTTATCCCGTTACACTGCCCCCTCCTTAGATTCATTCCTCCTGGAATGTTATTTCCTACATCGGAATCCCGCACACTCCCTGAGCCAGCCAAACCATCTTCTTGGAGTTGCTGCGCATCTCCACTGTGGTTTCCCTGGTAAGGCGCCAAACGATCGTGATGGACCACGACGGGTTTCCCTCTGGGAATTTTCACGATAAATGACATCGTTAATCTTCTTCTTGATGGTGTAAGGACCTTCCCAGTTCTTTTGTAATTTGGGACAAATACCTCGACGCCGTCGGGGTTATAGAGCCAGACTAAATCTCCAACTTGGTAACTCTTTTCCATTGTCTGTGTGTCATAGTACCTCTTCATCCGATCACTAGATAATTGTAGTTTTCCACGCACCAGGTTGTGTATATTTTCCATTCGATTCTGAAGGTCGGCGACATATTGTTCACGTGCCATTTCTTCACCAGGTTTACAACCAAACACCAAGTCACATGGTAGCCTCATTTCTCTACCGAACAGGACCTTCGCAGGCGTTTGGCCAGTTGATTCGTTGATGGCCGATCGAATTGCCATTAGAAATAGTGGAATATGTCGATCCCAATCCCTCTGACAATCTGACACCACTTTTGACAGATAGTTGGTTATAGTCCGGTTCATTCGTTCCACCATTCCATCAGACTGAGGGTGCATCGCTGTGGTTCTCGTTTTGTGGATGCCTAATCTTTGGCAAACCTCTTGAAACAGCTTGCTCTCAAAATTTCTTCTTTGGTCTGAATGTAATTCTAATGGTACCCCAAATCGGCTTACGAATTCTTCAACCAATATATCTGCTAAAGTGGTGGCTTCCTGATTGGGAACTGCATATGCTTCAACCCATTTAGTGAAGTAGTCCATTACAACAAAGATGTACTTGTTTCCTACATCGGTCTGTGGAAGTGGCCCCAATACATCTACTGCGATTCTTTCAAAAGGACTTCCAACCAGGTATTGCTGCATTTCCGCCTTCGGTTTTCGGTGCGGACCGTTACTGGCAGCACATGTAGTGCATTTACGACACCAATCTTTAACATCATTAGTGCAATTTACCCAGTAAAATCTATCTCGGATCTTTTGCAGCGTTTTCGTGATACCCAGATGTCCTCCAGAACTATCATTATGCATCTGTTTTAAAATTTCCGGTACAGCATTTCTTGGGACCACTATTTGTTTCCTTGTTTCTGTGCCCTCGGAATTTTCTACAAGTCTTTTAACGAGCCCTCCGTCCAAAATTAAAGAGTTCCATTGGGACCAGTATGCTTTTAAAGCAGGAGAGGATGAGGATATCTCTCTCCACAACGGACGACGGTCCATTCTCTTCCACTCCCTAATCTTTCTCAGAACGGGATCGTTTTCTTGTTGCTCCTCCAGCATAGAGCTCTCGTCTTCTGGCACAACCTTAACTAAGGCAAGTTTTTCCTCGTTCTGCTCCATACGGGTACAATGGGGGCAATCAGGTCGACATGGTCTTCTGGAAAGTGCATCAGCATAACGATGTCTGGTTCCAGGTCTGTGCTCGATTTCAACATCATATTCCTGCAGTTTTTCGAGCCATCTTGCTATCTGTCCTTCTGGGTTCCTAAAGCTAAGTAGCCACTTTAAACTAGCATGGTCTGTTCTGATCAGGAATTTTCTGCCATACAGATATTTATAAAAGTGTTCGACGGATTTTACAACTGCCAACAGTTCCCTCCGAGTTACACAGTAGTTCTTTTCAGCTTTCGATAAAGTTTTGCTGAAGTAACCAACCACTCTTTCCTTACCGTCTTGTAGCTGTGACAAGACGGCTCCAATTCTCACATTGCTAGCGTCGGTGTCCAAAATAAGCTTACCATCAGGAAGTGGATAAGCAAGAACAGGTGCTGACGTAAGCTGTTTCTTCAATATTTCAAAAGCCTTTTGACATTCCTGATCCCAACAGAAGGACTTATCTTGTTCTGTCAAACGTGTCAAGGGTTTGGCGATGTCTCCAAAATTCTTGACATATCGTCGGTAATAGGAACAAAGACCCAAGAAACTCCGGAGCTGATGTTTGTCGATAGGGATTGGCCATTCCTGAACGGCTTGTATCTTAGCGGGGTCAACAGCAACGCCATCCTTGCTTACGTTATGTCCTAAATAGTTGACCTGTCTCTGGAACAAGTGGCATTTCTTAACATTCAATGTTAGATTAGCGTTCTGTAATCTTTTAAAAACTTCTTCCAGGTTAGATAAATGTTCCTTAAAGGTCTTACCCATTATGATGATGTCGTCTAGATAAACTAGACAAGTTTCCCATGACAAACCCCGCAGGATGTTCTCCATTAGTCGTTCAAACGTCGCAGGAGCATTACAGAGGCCAAATGGAAGGACCGTGAATTGCCATAACCCTGATCCACTGGTAAAGGCAGTCTTTTCTTTGTCTGCAGGAATTATTTTAACTTGCCAGTATCCGCTTTTAAGGTCCAAGGTAGAAAACAGAGTAGAACCCGCCAAAGCGTCGAGGGCATCATCAATCCTTGGCAGAGGATAACTGTCCTTCTTAGTGACATCATTTAGCTTTCGATAGTCGACACAAAACCGCATTGATCCGTCTTTCTTTCTCACTAATACCACAGGAGAAGCCCACGGACTACTGGATGGTTCGACTATGCCATTTTGAATCATTTCTTTAAGGGCTCTGTCTGCTTCTTCCTTTTTAACTTGAGGCATCCTTCGGGGTACCTGACGAATCGGACGTGCATCACCAGTGTCAATTCTATGTTGTACAACATCAGTTCTTCCCAGTTTACTTTTAGAACCAAATACATGTTTATAACGGTAAAGTAGATCTCTTACCTGTTTCTTTTCTAATTTTGACAAAGAGGGGTCTAATTTTGTCATTAATGGTTCAATTCCGTTGGTCTCATCTGTTTCCGTAACGTTTACCTTGTGAATTATGGCCGTTACTGGTTCTAAACTTCCCATTTCCGTGTCCTTTCGGAGAAGAACTGGATGATCGTTCAAGTTGATAACTCGGATGGGTACCTCTTTGGCGGATCTAACAAGAGTCTTACCCACAAGGAGTCCTTTTCCCAATTCATGATCATGGTTCTTCGGCTCTATCATGGCTGGGGCACCATCTGGCTCCAGTCCATCCAACCGCGCTGTGACGACACATTCGCAGCTTGCCGGAAGTTCGATATCATCGATTAGCTTAATCGAGGCATTGTCAACTTGTTTTCGGTGCAGGAATATTTCTTCATTACCAGTACGAAGGATACGTTGGCGAAGATCCAAATGAAAACCACAGTGGAGCATAACATCCATGCCCAGAACAACATCTTCATCAACGTCAGCCACCAGCACTGAGTGAACAAGAGAGGTTGAACCAAACTGTAGCGTCACCTGTATCTCACCGTAGACTCTAGCAGAATCTCCGGTAGCGGTACGCAGTCTCCAACTGGTAGGCAACATCTTATTTCGCATAATGATGGTTGGTCGGACGATAGTTTTTGTAGCTCCAGTGTCTACCAGCATGCTAATATTCTTTTCATCAAGGAGGCCATCTACATATAAGCTGTCTACGTGATGTCGCAGAGTTGCCAATTTAATGGTGTGAGGGACTACGGGAATGTTTGGGGTCGAAGGCGCCCTCCAGGAGTCGACCCGTTTAAAGTTTTCCTGCTGCAGGGGTACTTCAGCAGGATATTTTTCTTTATGGGGGCAAGTATTTCTTATATGGCCTAGTTCTCCGCAGTTCCAGCATCTCACTGGGCGCCTTCTTTTTGGAGATAACTTCATAAACCTCTCTACTACCGCTTCAACCTCGCTAACGGAATGAACAGCATGGTCGTAGTTACCGGTGATTTCCCTTAGTCGAGCAACTCCACGTGAGGCCTCCGTCGCCGCCTCAAACTCCAGGGCAATGGTCAAGGCGTCCACAAGAGTCTTCGGCCGCGCCAACCGTACAGCGCGCTGCAACTCGACGTCTCGAAGACCATCGGTGAAGGTTTGGACTGCTAGGCACTCCAGGAAATCCTCCGCTGCATTTGAATACGCAAGTCGTACCATTCTTGCTACATCCGCTTCAAATTCCTGGATAGTTTCTTCATTTTTCTGTTTTCGGCTTTTTAACTGCATTCGGTACACCGGTTGTAGATGAGTTTGACCATAACGCATCTCTAGACGATTCACCAATAACTCGAAGTTGTCAGCTTCATCCGGTGTCAATGATTGCAAGACGTCTAAAGCTTCGCCTCGCAGAGCTACGGTTAGGGACAATGCTTTCTCCTGGGATGACCATCCATTAGCTCTGGCCGCTGCGTCGAATTGTTTCAGGTAATTTGGCCAGGAAGTCTTCCCGTCGAAGGTCGGGGGTTTCATCGTCGTTCGTACCTGGGTAGTCTCCCCATTTCCTCGTCGGTCGACGTCTACGTGGCAGGTTTCCATCCTTTCTGCATCTTCGTCGCCGTGGTGGATGGGCTGGTTTCGACGACAAGCTTCGTGTTCTCGTTGAAGCTTCCTTATTTCGGACTGCATTTGCTGGTTAATCTGGTTTTGCTCGTCTCGCAAGGTGGCGACTTGTTGATTTTGTTCGTCTCGCAAGCTGGACACTTGCTGATTTTGTTCGTCTCGCAAGCTGGACACTTGCTGATTTTGTTCGTCACGAAAAGTGTACATTTCGGAGCGCAAATGCGATATTTGCTGGGAGAAGGAACTGGATAACTCTTCTGGTAGGGTAGACATCCGTTGTGATAGCTGGGACACCTCTTCGCGCTGGCTTCTTATCTGACTGGATAGCTCCTCTTGCTGGCTCGTCATTCGTCCTGATAGCTCCTCTTTCATCCTTGAAAGTTGTTGAATTTGTTCTTCTTGTTGGCTCGTCATTCGTTGTGATAGCTGGGACATATCTTCGCGCTGGGTCTTCATCTGACTGGATAGCTCCTCCTGTTGGTTCGTCATTTGTCCTGATAGCTCCTCTTTCAGCTGGGAAATTGCTTTTTGAACTGGGTCTTCAAACTCGACAGCGTCAGGGTCCACATTATTATTTACGTAGTATTCACGGAGCCTTCTCAACAATACGGATTTGCTCCCAGTAGTTTCCAATTCCAATTCTTCACGCTCTCTTCTGAGCTCTGCCACCAATAGTTCATTTATCTTTTTTCCAGGCATTCTTGTATCTTCACCCCACACCTGACACCAATTTGACACACGTATGGGGGCTTTTTACACAATTTATTTACAAAATTGTTAAGATACACTGAACTCTGCTGGATAACGTCTAACTACTTGACAATACAAGGAACTCTTCTGAACACTTGACTCGAACTGACGTTAACTGTCCGTGCATCCCCTTATATACAACATTATTTAATCTAGTTAGTGTGTTTAGAAGTTTCTAGAATTTTCTAGAAACATTATTTAAAATGGTCAGTTGATTTTTTTACAAACTTCTAAAAATCAACTGTCAACAACAATCTTTCAAATTGAGGTCCCTTCCTTTACGGTTATCCCGTTACAGTATTATATATGGTTGAAATCAGAAAAAAATATCTTTAAGTTTCTGGTATTTTTTTTATTTATAAAAAATTAAACACATATATTTGTTAAATTTAAACAATAGATTGAAAAATTGTGAGTACATTCAACCACATGCTGTGTGAGTCTGTTAGGGACGAAAAAAAGGTCTTATTTATTAGCCTATCGCTGGGTCCAGGTAAGGGGTGACATAAAAGACTCTTTAACCAAATTTAGTAGCCTAAGTTTTATTTTGATACACTATACACTATTTTTTTTATTAATTTTAAATTGAAATTATTAATCGGAAAATTAACAAACGCCATTTTTTTATTGCGGATAAGGAAGTGGAAAACGTAACTTTTGATAGTAATCAAAGGTTGTTTTGAATGGCAACTATATATAACATAGTAAATAATCTGTACAATAAACTATCATTGGCGTGTAATAAATCTGACAAAATGAAATGTAAATTTGATACAGTCTTACAAAAAACACTTAACACTTAACAGGTTTTCAAACACATAAAAAAATAGTTATCATTTTAAACGGTAGTTTTCAAGAGGAAATTGAAGTAAGATCACAGATTATTTCAAAATATAAATACTTCCTGTGATGTCGAATTTTTTCATTTTACTTTTATTAAGTGGTCGTAGATAATAATTTAGGTTCCTTTAAAAATTGGAGAAATATTCAATTACAGTTCGGACGATGGATCTTTACCATAAGTCATAAATATAAGTCCATTGAGTACCGTTTACAGATTCAGTACATTGAAGAGAGAAAGATACACAGAAAACTAATACTAATACTGCTAATGTTTTGGTATTATAATGACGTATCACATTGACAGATTATTGTTGAGTTACTGTTTTATGAATTTGTTTGAGTTTATACGTTTGTGAATCTATTTTTTGTGTGAGGAACAGTTAAAGTTTTTTTTTAAGTATGTCCTTATAGGTATAGACCTACAAATGTACCGAGAACATCTATTGGGCAGAAAGAGACAATGTATTATTAATTTGCGATTTAAAGGCCTGCAAGATACGATGAGTGGGGAAGACGTGGGGAGGTAAGGAGTTCCACAATCTGGAGACCCTGGGGATGGAAAACGATCAAATCGATCCGTTCTCGATGTCTGGCACTGAACAGTATAAGGGTGCATGGAGTCGGCACGTTGCGTTGCTCTGGCTGGTCTGCTAGGTGGAGGCACTATAGAGCGGAGTTCTTCTGAGCAAAATCCGTTTATGTATCAGTAAAATAAGGAGAGATCAGACACTGCTATTTGGTGGGACAATGGGGCTAGGTTTTTGGTGATACTAGTGTCGTTTATTAGTCAAACTACTCTTCTCTGTATTGCATCAAGAATTCTGAGCATTGATGGAGCTGCCGAACCCCATACCGAGCAGTATTCAAGATTAGGTCGTATTTGGGCTTTATAAAGAGTAGCTAAGTTGGATGAAGAGAAATACTTCCGTGCTCTAAACAGAAGTTATAGTGAATTACTTGCTGTACTATAAAATTTCATAGTAAGTTATTTATCAAATTTATTTTTACCAATGTAAACATCAAGTGGCTGTCTGTATCTAATGCTTTACACTGGGGGATTAATAAAAATATTTTATGTGATCCACACGGAATGTATGTAAAATATGGAACCTTAAACCAATTTTGTATCAAAACACTGCTGATACAAAACAACTTTTTGTTAATTACACCTAGTGAAAAAGAAATAAAGGTATCCATATACACAATATGACTGAAGATTCTATTAGTAAAAAAATATGTTAAAGTGCATACAAAAACAGATTAAGGATCTAAAACCAGGATTAAGGATGATAAATGCTGATAAAGTTGGCTATGCTTAAAGATAGACAGTATAGTAAATAGAATAGATTACTTAGAAAAGGACAATAAACTGGTAAAAGATGAAGTTGAGCAGTTAGAACGATCGTTTAGAAGGAGTTATATCGTTATATTTGGTTTGGAAAGGACGGAAGATAAACTAAATGACTCCAAAGTAATTCACATCCTAAATGGCTCACTAGGTTTGTCCTTATTCGAATCCGATTTCAACAATATTTATACACTGGGTTATACTTAAATCTTTCCAATTAAGCTGAAATTTCTCTCTAACAAAGCAACAAATCTTCAAAAATATTAAGAACCTAAAAGAAACTAGAACTTTTTTATTGCCAACGATCAAACCACAATTAGCTGAGACCAAAACTCTAAGAACACATTTGTTGCGAAACAAAACAAAGATTCGAATTGCTTCATTAAAGGAGGAAAGCTGATCCAGCAAAAGGTGGCGATCCCGAAACGCACTCTCTAAGTGCAACAACTGTCCAGCTTCAAAAGATAAAGAGAAAGTTAAAACCAAAAGAGTATCTTCAGGACCAGCAGACAAAAAGAACTTTATAAAAACAGTTACAAACGGAAAAGAGGTGTAAACTATCATTACAAAGAAGAAACAATTAATATTGAAATTACCAATAAAACAAAAGTTTTGTACAAAATGTGTAAACTTTATTAGTATCGGCTAAGCGCTTTCGGTTATATGACGAGGCGCTGATGATGGTTGTACAAGATAAACGCAGTCAACGATTTTTCAGAACAATACCTAAATATTCTTAGTCAGTATGGTTTCAAAATACATGAACCAACTAGACCACAAAATAGATCTAAAACATGTTTTCACCATATGTTTATAAAAAACGACGACTAGACTATCAAAAAAACATCAAAAGTATTCGAAACTGATGTTACTGACCACTTTTCTACATTAGCCCAATTTGGTTTCCGTGAAACAAAACAATTTAACGAACAATGCTTTACATACAAGTCTTTTAACAAAACTAAATTCCAAAATTTAATAATAACGGAAACATAGAACCTTTTATCAAATAAAAGATTTAAATGAAGCTGGAAAATATTTTATCATATAATTAAAAAATTAAAGATGGCTCAACCACAAATTTAGTCTAATAAAAACAGAAAGAAAAAAAGGATAACCAATGGTTTAGTAAAATAAGTATACTTATACCTAAATCATAAAAATCACTTATATAAAATCCTGGAAAAAATTCTACTGAGGAAAACACAAATAATTATAAATAAAGTCACTAAAAATTAAAATAGTTCTTCAGCTCATTGGAAATGTGTTAATGAGATAGTTCATAAATCAAAACCTAAAAATATAATCAACGAGTTGGGAATGAATAATAAAATAATAGCAGATACAATAGAAGTTTTGGAACAATTTTCAAGGTATTTCGGAAATATACCGTTGAATCAGACGAAATAAAAAAAACTCTTGAATTTGTTTTTTTTTTAATTTCCTTTAATTGTTTCATTTTTTAAATTCGTTTATATTGTTTTGATTTAATTATTTTTTTAGATTTTTTTTCTTTAATTTTAATACTGAGTTCCAGTTATTTAAACTTTGCAATTTGTCTGTATTTTGTATCAATGGTTTTTGGGCTATTAGGCCGGCGTCGATTGTCTTGCTGACTTGACGTTTCGCCAACACGAGCGGTTGGCATCTTCAGAAGTTGCTTCCTGGTTGACAGTCTGCGAACTACTAAGCTCTGCGAGATCGGAGACCGTATTTATACGTCGGGAAGGAAGTGGGCGGGGCCTCAGTTGCTTTCGATTCCAATCGGTTCTGGTTGGTGTTGTTCGTTAAGGGTAGAGTTTTCGCACCCTTTATTATCGGGACCCATGTTCTGTTAATCTTGACTGTTTCCTCTTTTTTATTAAAGTTGTTTGGGTGCTTCTCTATCTCTATGGCTTCTCTATAGAGTCTGGAATGGTATGCTGATGTAGTAGCAAACTTAATCCAATGGTCCATAGTGAGGGTATGTTCCGCTACGGCGGATTTGTCTGTCTGCCCCAGACGACAATTGGCCTTGTGCTCTTTAATCCTGGTGTTGATCGAGCGTTTGGTGGTTCCTATCGGCAAGCTTCCACATGTGCACGGAATGCGGTAAATTCCCGAAGCCGACAGTGGATCTCTTCTGTCTTTTGCCGATCGAAGACATTCCTTGATTTTTCTCGTTGGTTTGAAAATAGTATTCACATTTTTCTTTCTTAGCAATCGACCAATTCTGTCACTCCCGGAATAAAAGGCAGAAATGCTTTTGCCACTGGTTGGATTTGCTCATTTTCCTTGGGTCTACGATTTGTTGGTCCAATCGATCTTTTGATTTCCCGTTCTGAATAACCATTTGCCCTCAAAGCATCATGAATATGAGTTAGCTCTGCGTTTAGTGCCTCGGGTTCGCAAATCCTTCTTGCCCTTTCTGCTAAGGTTTTGATGACTCCATATTTCTGACATGGGTGGTGGTTGGAATCCCTATGTAAATACCGATCCGTATGTGTAGGTTTTCTGTACACTGTGTGGCTTAATGATCTTCCTTTTCGTGATAATAACACATCAAGGAACGCCAGCTCGTTGTTGTCTTCGATTTCCATCGTAAACTGTATCTTTTCATGGATGCTGTTAATGTGTGTCAGAAATTCTTGCAATTTATCGTGCCCATAGCTCCATATTACAAATGTGTCATCTACATATCTATACCAAACTTTTGGCTGGTATGGAGCACTGTCCAAAGCCAGTTGTTCGAATTTTTCCATAAAGAAATTTGCTATTACCGGGCTGAGAGGGCTTCCCATTGCTACTCCATCGATCTCTTCGTAAATCTTATTGTCCCATGAAAAATAAGTGGTGGTGAGGCAATGTTTAAACAAATTGGAGTTGTCCTCTATGAATTTATCATCTATATGTTCCATTGCATTGCTTAGGGGCACTTTTGTAAAGAGAGATACTACATCAAAACTTACTAATATATCATTCTCTTCAAGAACTAAGTCTTTAATTTTTGAAATAAAATGGGTGGAATCTTTGACATACGAATCAGTAAGTCCGATATATGGTTGCAGGAGTGATGACAGGTGTTTAACCAAATCATATGTCGGTGCTGACAATGGGACGCATCGGAATGTTGGCTTTGTGTATCTTTGGCAAACCATAAAGTCTTGGTATAGCAGCTTCACTTTTACAAATTAATTTCTTTGTCTGTTCTTCTAGACTTGACTTCTTCACTAAGGTCTTTGTTATTCTTATTACGCGTTGTGTTGGATCATTGCGTAACTCCTTGTAACTGCTAGGATCTAGTAAATCATTTATCTTTTCCTTATAATCTGCGGTATGTATTACGACAGTGGCATTTCCCTTGTCCGCTGCTAACACCAGTATACTCTCATCCTTGTTTAGATCTTGAATTGCTCTTAATTCCCTAGGCTTTAGGTTACTTTTGGGTGGTTTGGCCTTTTGTAAAATTCTTGCTGATTCGGTGCGTAATTCCTGAGCTGTTTCTTCTGGCAGACATCTTAGTGCGGATTCTTGATTTGCGATAATGTCTTCCTTCGGCACATCTTTTGGCGTTATAGCAAAGTTGCCGCCCTTAGCAAGTATGGAGACCTCATCTGGAGACAAGTTCCGATTGCTAACATTAATCACTAGTCTCTGAGTGTCTAGCGTTTGCTTTGATCCAATGTTTCTCGTTAATCTTTCAAATTTGTCTTTTTGGCGGTCGGTGTTTCTTTGCAGTTCATTTTCCATGCTTCTATATGATATTGCATCAATTTTATCCCAGTCTGTTCGGTGAAGTCTGTTGCTTAGCTGATAAAAGATTCCTAATAGTTTAGTATCGACCTCTGCTAAATTTCTTCTGGTGGTTTGTATCCTCTCTCTGAGCAGAGCTTTTTTCCGTTCGGTTATAAATTCTTCGAGCTTGAGCAGATCTTATTACTTGTTTCGCTTTCAAGAACTTTGGTATGACATCCTCTTCCCTACAACGAGATAGAAAAGCCAAGGAGGCTAATAACTGTGCTTTTTTCTTCCTTCCTTGTTCCAGTTGCCGGTGCAACGCTGCTATTTTGATTGAAAAATTGAAGAAAATCTTTAGTGTTAGAACAAGTATATACAAAAAATTATAAATGGTGTCACTGAATTTTTTAAATAAAAAAACGAGTGTGGCAGTCAGTAGAATGCCGGTGAAAGTTATACTTCTACGCACGCGCCTGTGTTTCGAAATTTGTATGGCAATCATTTTGCGAAATCATTATATGCCTGAAGCATGGACCTACTATACGATAAATCCGAACTTTCGTGTTCATTTTATAGGTAAAAATGCAATCTACAGTCAAAAAAAATAATTTTCATCGTATAATAAAACTATTCATGATACCAAAAGTATGTTACAAAATATCGCTTATCGATGAATATCTTAAAATATACTCAGTGACATTAGAACTGTTACACCCAGAAGGAATAATTTCTTAATCTTAATTTTTTGACAACAGAATGACTATATTCAAAGAATGCTATGATAACAATATCAATGTTTTATCTTTAATAGTTTGTGTAAAAATAAAATTTTATCTTAATTAAAAAATTTAAATTTTTTTTAGCGGGAAGTTAAAAAAAAACGATTTATGGAGACCGGTTGGTAAAGAAATTATTAATTATTGTTCTTCAGTTTAATTGTAATCAGTATAACAAAATGCCTCGAGTTTGAGGACATAAAAATTACCACCATGTTAGCAATTTTGACATAGGTAGAATAAATTGTTGCCTATAAAGATATGGGCTTGTCGTATCGCCAAATTGCCCGTCTTGTTAATTGTTTGGCAATGACGGTAATACGTGTGTGGGCAAACTAAGGTAGAGTAACACGAAGCAGACCAACTGGCCAACCAAGGCGTACCACCGAGCGTCAAGATAGGCGCTTCAGACTACTTGCTCTGCGAGATCGTTTTGCTACTACGCGTCAAATCGCTGATCAATGATTTGGAGAGGAAGGTAGACCTGTCAATATACCGTCGCATTCGAGCCTTTGGACTGTTTTCATACCGCCCACGACTAGTGCTACCTTTGACCCAGGACCATTGCCATCAACGTTTGAATTGGTGCAGAGAACGGCAGCAATGGGTGGAAGAATGGCATAATGTAGCATTCAGCTACGAATCGCAAATTTGTCTAGGCATGCACGATGGCCGTAGAAGGGTAAGACGCAGCCGTGGAGAGCGACGAGATACCGGGTTTGTTCTTGAAAGACATGTACACAGGACAGTTGAAGTAATGGTTTGGGGGGCTATTGCCTATGGTAGCCGATCACCACTTGTGTTCATTTGAAGCAGTATGACAGCTGCACGTTATGTTGATGATGTCTTACAAACCACTTTACTGCCTTATCTAGACGGCCGTTAACACGTCCATTTTTAGCAAGATAGCGCGCGTCCCTATATTACTCGTCGAACTGTGGACTTTCTCCAAGAAGCTGGCGATAATGTTTATGCCGTGGCCACCCCGTTAACCAAATTTAAATCCCATCGAACATGTGTGGGATATGATGGGAAGAAGACTGTCCAATTTACACCATCCTCCACAAACTCTGGCACAGTTAATCCATGAAGTTTAAGTTGCATGGAACGAGATACCACAAGCAGACATTGATAATCTCATTTTGTCAATGCCTAGACACGAGTGTATTCAGTTACAGGGTCGCCAAACACATTATTAATTTTTTTTGTTATACGTTATTAAAAATTCTTGAAAATGTTGTCGTTTTATTCTCAATGTTAATCTACCATGTTGCCAAAAAATTAAGATTAAGGTTAATCAATGCCGCCAACGGCATATAGGTTGGCAACAAGGTTAGGGGGCATCTTTAATAGAGAACGATAGAAGAGAGTAATATAAAAACTAGCATTAAATAGCGAAACTTCAAGAAGTCACATAGGTAGCGTATTTGTTGACCATTTGCACCAGTTATTCTTGCCAAGTCATTTATTATAAATTGCTTTATCGATGTATCACTGTAAAAAGTTATGCACTTATTCCCTTTTGCTGATTTCGGAGTAGTTGTGTGCTTTTTCTGAATAATAAACCGTTTTTTCCTGTTATTGCAAACTATAAAAACTGATACCCACCAAAAGCTTCTGATAAGAAATATAATATGATTTTATTAATCTATTAAATTTTGAGAGTGGCTACTGATACGACAATACGTTTTTTAACAATAAGTGACCTGTAAAAAGTTTTATTGTGTTGAATTTTTAATTTGCTGGTCTTGGTACCTAAATTGTCATAACATGGCTAATGCTCTATTTTGCAATTACCATGATCGCCCTATTTAAGGAAATCAACTGTCAATTGAATACTCAATCTGTTGTTCTTGGGCACACAAGGTATGTTCAGGCCTAAACTAAAGCATAATTGGGAATGAATATTTTACCTAAAAATTAGAAACAATAAAAAAACTATTTTCTTTGGTATAGTGAACGATTCGAATCTTGATGGATCCAGCAATGAAGTTATTGACAATAGTGAAGCCACGTTTGGAGTTCGGATTTCAAATTTACCAAATAAATCGAATACCACCAATAAGGATATTCTTTTTGTTATTACTGGTTTGTTCTACTTGTTCTTTAGTCAGAAAAATGAATTGGTTGCTACTCTAAATAATAATTTGAAAATTAAAAACAAACAAATTAATACTCAACAAATGTTTACTAAAGTACAAGATGTCACGGGTTTAAATTCACAATAGTATAACTAATTGCTTACCTTATGAATTCTCCGTTATTAAGGAGTAAATCGTGACAAGTTCCAGTTGATTTAGATCGATTTTAGTTAATCATCAACTTATAAATATATTCTGGCCATAACTTATGTTGCTAATATTGTTTTGAAAGTAAATTTATTTAATCCAGGTTATGAATTCTTGTAGTGCTTATTTTTGAAATTACTGTCATTTTTCGCTTTCATCTGACTGAAGTACTACTTCTTTCTTTTTGTGGATAACTATTAGTATTGGGTTCTACGGCCAGTTGTTTCGTGGAATTGTTGTTTTGCGTAACAAGATTGAAAATAAACGAGGGAATTAAGTAATGTTGAGATTTTGGTGTTACCTTGTTAAGTAATAAGATCAGTTGTTATTAAACGATTACTGTTTGTTTGTAAGTTGGTAGCTGTAATCCTACGTTTATTGTCCTTATAGTAGTAGAGGCCATTTATTTTGAGGTGTGTCAATTTAAAACCGTTCAGACGGTGAGCTGTGGTAGAATACCCGCAATTAGCAACGAGGAGATTGATTTACCCGTCTACCAGCTACCATCTTAATGGGTGAGTTACGAAATTTTATTTTTATAAGATTAATAACGCCATATGGTCACAATCTTGGTTAATATCTTTATTTTGCATATGTATTTCTTTGTGTCTTATGTAGGTTATTAATGTGAAACTAGACTCCTTTTTGCTTATTTTTTTTACTATTAGTAATTAATTTTATGTTAAATTTTGATTTAATTTATTGTTATAATTTTGTTGTGACTAGCAAGTCAAATTTAGGTTTGTTGAGTACATTTAAATCATTAGTTTTGCTCATTAATTGTAAATTCAGAGAAGTCAACTTCTAAATGTTGTATTATTCATTTAAATTCATTTTGTTCTTTCATTGTAGTACAAATTTAAGTTAATGTGTTCAAATTGTATTAAAGTTATTAAATCAAATTAATTCAAGGAGTCATTAAAATCTGTTTAAGCTAATGTTAATACTAAATTACGATTTTAGGGTCCTAGATACCGGCATAAGTCCTAGATACAGGCATAAGTCCTAGATACAGGCTTAAGCCCTAGAGATAGGCAGAATTTTGATTGCTGACCCTATACTTAGTACGAGTTTAAGTTATTGTGATTGGTGCAAGCCTATTGGTTCTAGAACAGGCTTGATTTTTGGTACCGGCCTAAGTATTAGAGAAGCCTAGGACTGCCGAAACTTATTTAGTTTAACAGATAAGCTACATTAGATTAAGTCGTAACTAGTTAGTTAAGATTTATTTTTCTTGTTTATTTTTTTTGTATTGAGTGTGATCACACATATCGATAAATTTAACTTTTAAAATTATACATTAATTCTTTGTTTTTATATAAATATCAATAGCGTTGTCAAGCACGAGGCTTGACAGTTGTGTAAATTCTCAATTTTTATTAAAGAAGGGTCTAGTTGATATTTTGTTTTATTTAGCTCACTTTATCGTTTTTTTTTATTGTGCAATTCAAATAGTACTGGTTAAAATTTTGAATTTATCTAATTATCTCCAGTGGGTGAAGTGGTGCCTGGAACATCAGGGGTTTCCGATTTTAACCGTACAAAATCGGTGGCGCACTCACTTTATTTTGGCACTTACCCTCTACGGCTGAGCTGGGCATAATTTGCCAGTAGAGACCCACCACCGAACTCAGCTGGAGTTGAATTTCAATTAGTTAAGTTATTTGTTTTTCTAAATTTGATTTTGTTTTAAATTCATTAAAATAGGTGGCAAATTTTTGGCGCCCAACGTGGGGGCATATATTTGTTTAATTGGGGGAGTAATTACAAAAAAAATTGTTAGATTTTTTTTTATACTATTTGCATTTATATAAAGTGAGCTAAGTAGTAACTGTATTTTTTTTTAATATTTTAATCTTTGGCGTTATTAACACCTGATCACACCAATCGTGAAACGATTTACATAGTGTGCATATTATTTTTTTATATATATATATTTTTGGTAAGTTATCTATCATTATTATTCATCGTTGCTAATTGGTACTGAACCACAAGTTGTTGTCTATTTGTTGAAAAGTTGTAGTAGTCTCTTATTCGTTTTTTTGTTGAATTGTCGTTATTTTAATCGTATACTATGGAGTATAAAATGGATATTTCATACCTTAAAAAGGACATGTTGGTTCATGAACTTTTAGTCCGTGGAATTTTAGTCGATTCAAAGCAGGCGGTCGATCAGATGAGGATGGCCCTGCGGCCAATTTTAAAGATGGAGAGATCAGGTACTTTCACGAGACCCCCATATACAGTAGCAGATCTTAAGGGTGAGTTAGAGTCAATTCGTAAGTTGTTGTCAGAGGAAACGGTTCTTATGCTGGAAGGTGAAAATATCGATAGGAAATATAATTCTTCGTTGTCTAAATTAGTCCATATCTACCATCGTACCCAACGCATTCCGGAGTCCGGATTAACAACTGAGGAGAAGTCGGAGAGGGGTAAATTGTTGATGGAGGTGTTAGCTGCTCTAGATTCCCTTGATACTGCTGCTAAGCGCAATCCGGAGCTTAGTCATATTGCCCACGATTCAGATGAGGAATCTCCACCTGTTCATAATAGTTCTCGTGTATCGGTTCTTTCTAATTCCCCTAACCTCACTCGAACTGTTCATTATACTCAAATGAAACCGTTGAATTTAGAGAATTGGAATGTGAAGTTCACTGGGGATGCAAAGTCTTCTGTTTATAATTTCCTGGATAGAGTTCGAGAAATTCGAATAGCTCGTAATATCACTGAGGAACAGTTATTTTCCAGTGTCATAGATCTTTTCTCCGGCAAAGCATTAACCTGGTATAGGGCCAACATTGATAGATTTAGCGATTGGCAAAGCTTGTCAGATTTATTATTACGAAATTTTGAACCACCTGATTATCGTGCTAGGCTTTTTAAAGAAATCTTAGAACGAGGAGTTAGAGGAAGAGTGCATGAAATTAGAAACGAAGAAGTATAGGGTAGAAAATTATGTGCCACCTTCCCGTAAAAGAAATCAATTTGTCGAACCTGACTTTGCTTTTGTGGAGGTACAACCTATTCAGGAGAACCCCGATCTTCAACAGTCGGGAATAGGTAGAGTTGACACGACTACTAGTAGAGCTGGTCGTTCTTCCAGTGTTCCAATTTGTTGGAATTGTCGAAACCCCGGACACGTCAATAGGAATTGTCCCAACTCTAGAAAGGTTTATTGTTATCGCTGTGGTGCCCCTAACGTTACCATCAAGGACTGTCTGAAATGTAAACAGCAGGAAAACGGATCCCGGGAGAATCGTTAGGTCATGACCTTTTCTCCCAGTGCCGTATTAGCACGACCAATTCGTCAGTAAATGTATTAGACAACTGTACCGTCACCCCTGAAACCACCACCGACAAGTGGTACGCTAGGATGTTATTGAAGGTTCAGGACAACCCCTTAAAGTATCCTTTATGGCGTGTACAAAATGGTGCCCTTTATAAGTTTGTGAAGCCGGATATTCTTAATTTGTCACCGCTCTCAGACGATTGGAAATTAGTGGTGCCGAAAGACCAACGCGTCCCCATCCTACAACTCTGTCATGATTTACCATCTGCTGGACACGTAGGCGTATATAAAACCTTTGGGAAAATTTGTCAGAACTTTTACTGGCCCAAAATGAAAATTGACGTGTCTAGGTATGTTCGTTGTTGCAAAAGTTGTGCACAGAATAAAGTTAAGCAAAAAGCACCACCAGGGTTGATGGGCGATCGTCCTGTAATATCCGAACCCTTCCAGGCAATAAGTCTAGACTACATTGGACCTCTTCCTCGATCAAAAAAAGGTTACCAGTATATCCTAGTTGTGTCTGATAATTTCAGTAAGGCAGTCTTCTTATATCTGTGTCGAACCGCTACTGCCAAAAACTTGACAGAAATTATGGAAGGTTTCTTTTTGTTGTATGGAGCACCCATGACTTTAACTTGTGATAACGGTGTTCAAATGAAATCGAACGAATTCCGGAAATTGTGTGAAAAATATAATACCAGAATATTCTTTACCGCGCATTACAACCCACGCGCTAATCCCACCGAACGACACAATAGGGTTATTAAGACCATGTTACGTACATTTGTGAAGCAAGACAACCACAGGACCTGGGATGAGCATCTTAATGAAATCGGTTGTGCAATCAGGACAACGCCGAGTAAAACCACTAAATATAGTCCATACTTTATTCTTTTTGGTAGGGAACACAAACTTTACGGAACGGATTTCTAGGATAAACTTCGGACGGACCCAATAGAAATCAACGACTATGCTAAAAACCGTCGAGAGAGCTTTGCGAAGCTATATCTGCAAGTTTGACAGCGTATAGAGTCCGCAAGAGCGCCAAATGCAAATTGCTATAATCTGCGTCGTCGACCTCCATCTTTTAGTTGTGGGGATAAAGTTTGGAGAAAGAATAAAGTTCTGTCTGATGCTCTGAAATTCTATTCGGCAAAATTAGCACCAGCGTATCTTGGTCCTTTTGTTGTGAAGCGTAGGTGTGGTTCTTGGTCCTATGAACTCCAGGACGAATTAGGAAATTCGAAAGGTATTTGGCATGTTCAGGATTTGAAGCCTTTTTGTGAATCACTCGCTCCAGACGACAATTCTTTATAGTATACTTGAATCTTTAGTTGATTTTTCTTTGTAACTTTCGTTATTTCTCTTATTGTTCTTACTTTTCTGTTTGGTATTTTGTTTTGTGTGGCCTTGTGGCTGGAGGCCTAAGAATTTCACCACCCGAGGATATTCCAGGCGAGGTAGGTAAAAGTCTTCCAACCTTAACACTACAGGATTCGGGACTTTCTGTTTTCTGTTCTTCATTTTTGCCTTGTCTCTGGTCCCCGAATCTGTATTATCTTACGTTACCTCCATCAGTAACTGTATTACGTTGCTTCCATCAGCATTTTCTAGTAAGCTTCCGTCTCTTTCCTCCTTCCAAGTTTTTTTTTTATTTTATTGATTACTGCATTACCCTATTTGTGTCTGGAGCGAGGATTAGGCTTACTGTACCTGCATTTTGTACCCTTTGAGGTTATAGTTTAGTGGTAATGTTGTTGTGGGTTTGTAGTTTGTAGTTGTGGATATTGGTCCGGTTTAGGTGGTTCCAAAATGTACTTTTAAGGTTTTGTATTAGGAGTACATTAGGACTATGTATTTAGTTAGTCCCTAGGTTGCTAGGGATTTATGTTAATTGGGGGGTTTATTTTTGTTGTTGTGGTTATCAGTCTGGAGTGAACTTTATCACTCTGGGTCTCTTCAGGTCCCGGGCTTCGGCCCAAAATGTCCCTCCCTGTTTCTTTGTATTACGGCCTTAGGCTCTGGTGGGTGCCGGGGCTGTACGAGGGGTCGCCTTTAGTGGAACTGCGTTGCTTACGCTCCGTCAGTGGGAGGTGGATTGCTCGCCGGCAGGGACCCGACGGAAAACTGTCACTATGCGGGGGTTCACTACAGCTGTCGGAGTCAGTTGACCTTGCAGGGCCTCCCGTGGAAGTCTCGGCAGTACCAGAATCTTTGATACCATAACTTGTCCCTTTGTTATTCACCGGCGGAGGTCTAGAAGTGGGTGTGGATTGTGTTCGTTGGCTGCTGGGTGAAAGGGCTTTGTACACTGTAAAGTGTGAGGTCCAGGGGTGTGTAACCATGGCGCGTTTAACATCCTTCGCGAGGTCGCCCCTGGAAGTGTGCACTGCTTCCGCTTACCTAATTGGACTTCGAATGCGGTCCTCCGAAATGGATGGACCAAAGCGGTTTCAGTCTGGTCGTGCTTTAACGCACTGGGTGCTTGCTCCCAAATATTACTCGAAACTTTTGTTTTTTTTTCTTTTTTTTTTGGTGTTGTTGGGTCGTATTCTTTACGAATTGGGTATGCGAATATGGCGTTTTATACATTTGGATATTTCAACAATTTGTTCGTAGCTATTGTTTGGGCTTGTTGTCTCTTTCATTGTGATTGTTGGCTATTTCATACTTAGTGAGTTATCGTCGAAAATCTTCGGTAGATTTTGTCCTTTCTTAGGGGAGGGGATGTTGTCACGGGTTTAAATTCACAATAGTATAACTAATTGCTTACCTTATGAATTCTCCGTTATTAAGGAGTAAATCGTGACAAGTTCCAGTTGATTTAGATCGATTTTAGTTAATCATTAACTTATAAATATATTCTGGCCATAACTAATGTTGCTAATATTGTTTTAAAAGTAAATTTATTTAATCCAGGTTATGAATTCTTGTAGTGCTTATTTTTGAAATTACTGTCATTTTTCGCTTTCATCTGACTGAAGTACTACTTCTTTCTTTTTTCGATAACTATTAGTATTGGGTTCTACGGCCAGTTGTTTCGTGGAATTGTTGTTTTGCGTAACAAGATTGAAAATAAACGAGGGAATTAAGTAATGTTGAGATTTTGGTGTTACCTTGTTAAGTAATAAGATCAGTTGTTATTAAACGATTACTGTTTGTTTGTAAGTTGGTAGCTGTGATCCTACGTTTATTGTCCTTATAGTAGTAGAGGCCATTTATTTTGAGGTGTGTCAATCTCATGAATTGTGAAACATAGAAATTTCCTTTTTACTGTCAACCTTCGTCTCGAGCAGATGCTCCAGAAGATTTTTGGTTTAAGTTTTAAATCGCGGTGAATCCGTAACAATTAATTTTGGATTTTTTGAAACTAAACCTCATTTTCCATTTGAATCGTTGTTAAGTTAGATTCTGTTGTTATTTTTTGGACAGATTCATTAGAAAAGCCGCGTGTTGGATTTTTGTTAGATCTTCTGTGGTAAGTAACACACCTTTTATTCATGTGGTTTGTTTAATCCATATGGTTTTCTCTTTTCTTGTTTTATTTCGGACGAAACGTTGATAGATCAAGAAACAAACAGTAGGTAGATTTGGAGATTTAAAACCGTTCAGACGGTGAGCTGTGGTAGAATACCCGCAATTAGCAACGAGGAGATTGATTTACCCGTCTACCAGCTAGGGTGTCACTAGTTTAATGAAAGAAACCCTATCTTAATAGGTGAGTTACGAAATTTTATTTTTATAAGATTAATAACGCCATATGGTCACAATCTTGGTTAATATCTTTATTTTGCATATGTATTTCTTTGTGTCTTATGTAGGTTATTAATGTGAAACTAGACTCCTTTTTGCTTATTTTTTTTTACTATTAGTAATTAATTTTATGTTAAATTTTGATTTAATTTATTGTTAAAATTTTGTTGTGACTAGCAAGTCAAATTTAGGTTTGTTGAGTACATTTAAATCATTAGTTTTGCTCATTAATTGTAAATTCAGAGAAGTCAACTTCTAAATGTTATATTATTCATTTAAATTCATTTTGTTCTTTCATTGTAGTACAAATTTAAGTTAATGTGTTCAAATTGTATTAAAGTTATTAAATCAAATTAATTCAAGGAGTCATTAAAATCTGTTTAAGCTAATGTTAATACTAAATTACGATTTTAGGGTCCTAGATACCGGCATAAGTCCTAGAACAGGCATAAGTCCTAGATACAGGCTTAAGCCCTAGAGATAGGCAGAATTTTGATTGCTGACCCTATACTTAGTACGAGTTTAAGTTATTGTGATTGGTGCAAGCCTATTGGGTCTAGAACAGGCTTGATTTTTGGTACCGGCCTAAGTATTGGAGAAGCCTAGTTAGTTAAGATTTATTTTTCTTGTTTATTTTTTTTGTATTGAGTGTGATCACACATATCGATAAATTTAACTTTTAAAATCATACATTAATTCTTTGTTTTTATATAAATATCAATAGCGTTGTCAAGCACGAGGCTTGACAGTTGTGTAAATTCTCAATTTTTATTAAAGAAGGGTCTAGTTGATATTTTGTTTTATTTAGCTCACTTTATCGTTTTTTTTTTATTGTGCAATTCAAATAGTAGGTACTGGTTAAAATTTTGAATTTATCTAATTATCTCCAGTGGGTGAAGTGGTGCCTGGAACATCAGGGGTTTCCGATTTTAACCGTACAAAATCGGTGGCGCACTCACTTTATTTTGGCACTTACCCTCTACGGCTGAGCTGGGCATAATTTGCCAGTAGAGAAACCACCACCGAACTCAGCTGGAGTTAAATTTCAATTAGTTAAGTTATTTGTTTTTCTAAATTTGATTTTGTTTTTAAATTCATTAAAATAGGTGGCAAATTTTTGTGAGGTCCAGGGGTGTGTAACCATGGCGCGTTTAACATCCTTCGCGAGGTCGCCCCTGGAAGTGTGCACTGCTTCCGCTTACCTAATTGGACTTCGAATGCGGTCCTCCGAAATGGATGGACCAAAGCGGTTTCAGTCTGGTCGTGCTTTAACGCACTGGGTGCTTGCTCCCGAGTATTACTCGAAACTTTTGTTTTTTTTTTCTTTTTTTTTGTGTTGTTGGGTCGTATTCTTTACGAATTGGGTATGCGAATATGGCGTTTTATACATTTGGATATTTCAACAATTTGTTCGTAGCTATTGTTTGGGCTTGTTGTCTCTTTTATTGTGATTGTTGGCTATTTCATACTTAGTGAGTTATCGTCGAAAATCTTCGGTAGATTTTCTCCTTTCTTAGGGGAGGGGATGTTGTCACGGGTTTAAATTCACAATAGTATAACTAATTGCTTACCTTATGAATTCTCCGGTATTAAGGAGTAAATCGTGACAAGTTCCAGTTGATTTAGATCGATTTTAGTTAATCATCAACTTATAAATATATTCTGGCCATAACTAACGTTGCTAATATTGTTTTGAAAGTAAATTTATTTAACCCAGGTTATGAATTCTTGTAGTGCTTATTTTTGAAATTACTGTCATTTTTCGCTTTCATCTGACTGAAGTACTACTTCTTTCTTTTTGTCGATAACTGTTAGTATTGGGTTCTACGGCCAGTTGTTTCGTGGAATTGTTGTTTTGCGTAACAAGATTGAAAATAAACGAGGGAATTAAGTAATGTTGAGATTTTGGTGTTACCTTGTTAAGTAATAAGATCAGTTGTTATTAAACGATAACTGTTTGTTTGTAAGTTGGTAGCTGTGATCCTACGTTTATTGTCCTTATAGTAGTAGAGGCCATTTATTTTGAGGTGTGTCAATCTCATGAATTGTGAAACATAGAAATTTCCTTTTTACTGTCAACCTTGGTCTCGAGCAGATGCTCCAGAAGATTTTTGGTTTAAGTTTTAAATCGCGGTGAATCCGTAACAATTAATTTTGGATTTTTTGAAACTAAACCTCATTTTCCATTTGAATCGTTGTTGAGTTAGATTCTGTTGTTATTTTTTGGACAGATTCATTGGAAAAGCCGCGTGTCGGATTTTTGTTAGATCTTCTGTGGTAAGTAACACACCTTTTATTCATGTGGTTTGTTCAATCCTTATGGTTTTCTCTTTTCTTGTTTTATTTCGGACGAAACGTAGATAGATCAAGAAACAAACAGTAGGTAGATTTGGAGATTTAAAACCGTTCAGACGGTGAGCTGTGGTAGAATACCCGCAATTAGCAACGAGGAGATTGATTTACCCGTCTACCAGCTAGGGTGTCACTAGTTTAATGAAAAAAACCCTATCTTAATAGGTGAGTTACGAAATTTTATTTTTATAAGATTAATAACGCCATATGGTCACAATCTTGGTTAATATCTTTATTTTGCATATGTATTTCTTTGTGTCTTATGTAGGTTATTAATGTGAAACTAGACTCCTTTTTGCTTATTTTTTTTTACTATTAGTAATTAATTTTATGTTAAATTTTGATTTAATTTATTGTTAAAATTTTGTTGTGACTAGCAAGTCAAATTTAGGTTTGTTGAGTACATTTAAATCATTAGTTTTGCTCATTAATTGTAAATTCAGAGAAGTCAACTTCTAAATGTTGTATTATTCATTTAAATTCATTTTGTTCTTTCATTGTAGTACAAATTTAAGTTAATGTGTTCAAATTGTATTAAAGTTATTAAATCAAATTAATTCAAGGAGTCATTAAAATCTGTTTAAGCTAATGTTAATACTAAACTACGATTTTAGGGTCCTAGATACCGGCATAAATCCTAGATACAGGCATAAGTCCTAGATACAGGCTTAAGCCCTAGAGATAGGCAGAATTTTGATTGCTGACCCTATACTTAGTACGAGTTTAAGTTATTGTGATTGGTGCAAGCCTATTGGTTCTAGAACAGGCTTGATTTTTGGTACCGGTCTAAGTATTGGAGAAGCCAAGGACTGCGGAAACTTATTTAGTTTAACAGATAAGCTACATTAGATTAAGTCGTAACTAGTTAGTTAAGATTTATTTTTCTTGTTTATTTTTTTTGTATTGAGTGTGATCACACATATCGATAAATTTAACTTTTAAAATCATACATTAATTCTTTGTTTTTATATAAATATCAATAGCGTTGTCAAGCACGAGGCTTGACAGTTGTGTAAATTCTCAATTTTTATTAAAGAAGGGTCTAGTTGATATTTTGTTTTATTTAGCTCACTTTATCGTTTTTTTTTATTGTGCAATTCAAATAGTAGGTACTGGTTAAAATTTTGAATTTATCTAATTATCTCCAGTGGGTGAAGTACATCTAATGTGATTTTAAGGTATTGGTAAGCAAGGCACTAAGCCCAGGCCAATAAAAGTGATATTTTCACACATCAACTGTCACTATATGTCTTAGAAAAAATATAGCCTTGGTTCAAGCGATGTGAAATGCAAAAAAAAACAATTAAAATACTATATGAAGAATGTAAAAAATAATGGTGAGATTGATATCATGATCAGATATAATTTTTTGTTAATTGAATCACCTAAAAAAAATGTACTAAAAAGCCAGAAATAAAACCTTTATTTCTTAAAAAAATTAGAAGCAACTAGGCATCTGATTTTAATTTTCTTGAAGTCGGCTCCAAAGGTTTTTCTAAATTTGATTTTGTTTTTAAATTCATTAAAATAGGTGGCAAATTTTTGGCGCCCAACGCGGGGGCATATATTTGTTTAATTGGGGGAGTAATTACAAAAAAAATTGTTAGATTTTTTTTTATACTATTTGCATTTATATAAAGTGAGCTAAGTAGTAACTGTATTTTTTTTTAATATTTTAATCTTTGGCGTTATTAACACCTGATCACACCAATCGTGAAACGATTTACATAGTGTGTATATTATTTTTTTTTATATATATATTTTTGGTAAGTTATTTATCATTATTATTCATCGTTGCTAATTAGTACTGAACCACAAGTTGTTGTCTATTTGTTGAAATGTTGTAGTAGTCTCTTATTCGTTTTTTTGTTGAATTGTCGTTATTTTAATCGTATACTATGGAGTATAAAATGGATATTTCATACCTTAAAAAGGACATGTTGGTTCATGAACTTTTAGTCCGTGGAATTTTAGTCGATTCAAAGCAGGCGGTCGATCAGATGAGGATGGCCCTGCGGCCAATTTTAAAGATGGAGAGATCAGGTACTTTCACGAGACCCCCATATACAGTAGCAGATCTTAAGGGTGAGTTAGAGTCAATTCGTAAGTTGTTGTCAGAGGAAACGGTTCTTATGCTGGAAGGTGAAAATATCGATAGGAAATATAATTCTTCGTTGTCTAAATTAGTCCATATCTACCATCGTACCCAACGCATTCCGGAGTCCGGATTAACAACTGAGGAGAAGTCGGAGAGGGGTAAATTGTTGATGGAGGTGTTAGCTGCTCTAGATTCCCTTGATACTGCTGCTAAGCGCAATCCGGAGCTTAGTCATATTGCCCACGATTCAGATGAGGAATCTCCACCTGTTCATAATAGTTCTCGTGTATCGGCTCTTTCTAATTCCCCTAACCTCACTCGAACTGTTCATTATACTCAAATGAAACCGTTGAATTTAGAGAATTGGAATGTGAAGTTCACTGGGGATGCAAAGTCTTCTGTTCATAATTTCCTGGATAGAGTTTGAGAACTTCGAATAGCTCGTAATATCACTGAGGAACAGTTATTTTCCAGTGTCATAGATCTTTTCTCCGGCAAAGCATTAACCTGGTATAGGGCCAACATTGATAGATTTAGCGATTGGCAAAGCTTGTCAGATTTATTATTACGACATTTTGAACCACCTGATTATCGTGCTAGGCTTTTTAAAGAAATCTTAGAACGAACCCAAGACACCACCGAGGGTATAATTGATTATTTATCTTGTATGAAAGCGTTGTTTCGGCGTCATGATAGTCTTATTCCAGAGATGCAATTAGACCTCTTAATCAGGAATCTATCCCCATTCTATATTACTTAATTGCCTGTTGTTCGAACCATTGAGGAGTTAGAGGAAGAGTGCATGAAATTAGAAACGAAGAAGTATAGGGTAGAAAATTATGTGCCACCTTCCCGTAAAAGAAATCAATTTGTCGAACCTGACTTTGCTTTTGTGGAGGTACAACCTATTCAGGAGAACCCCGATCTTCAACAGTCGGGAATAGGTAGAGTTGACACGACTACTAGTAGAGCTGGTCGTTCTTCCAGTGTTCCAATTTGTTGGAATTGTCGAAACCCCGGACACGTCAATAGGAATTGTCCCAACTCTAGAAAGGTTTATTGTTATCGCTGTGGTACCCCTAACGTTACCATCAAGGACTGTCTGAAATGTAAACAGCAGGAAAACGGATCCCGGGAGAATCGTTAGGTCGTGACCTTTTCTCCCAGTGCCGTATTAGCACGACCAATTCGTCAGTAAATGTATTAGACAACTGTACCGTCACCCCTGAAACCACCACCGACAAGTGGTACGCTAGGATGTTATTAAAGGTTCAGGACAACCCCTTAAAGTATCCTTTATGGCGTGTACAAAATGGTGCCCTTTATAAGTTTGTGAAGCCGGATATTCTTAATTTGTCGCCGCTCTCAGACGATTGGAAATTAGTGGTGCCGAAAGACCAACGCGTCCCCATCCTACAACCCTGTCATGATTTACCATCTGCTGGACACGTAGGCGTATATAAAACCTTTGGGAAAATTTGTCAGAACTTTTACTGGCCCAAAATGAAAATTGACGTGTCTAGGTATGTTCGTTGTTGCAAAAGTTGTGCACAGAATAAAGTTAAGCAAAAAGCACCAGCAGGGTTGATGGGCGATCGTCCTGTAATATCCGAACCCTTCCAGGCAATAAGTCTAGACTACATTGGACCTCTTCCTCGATCAAAAAAAGGTTACCAGTATATCCTAGTTGTGTCTGATAATTTC
The DNA here is from genome assembly GCA_964028335.1 of Altica lythri. Lineage (NCBI taxonomy): Eukaryota > Metazoa > Arthropoda > Insecta > Coleoptera > Chrysomelidae > Altica > Altica lythri. The sequence goes on from OZ034803.1 coordinate 9,951,642, forward strand.
AGTAAGGCAGTCTTCTTATATCTGTGTCGAACCGCTACTGCCAAAAACTTGACAGAAATTATGGAAGGTTTCTTTTTGTTGTATGGAGCACCCATGACTTTAACTTGTGATAACGGTGTTCAAATGAAATCGAACGAATTCCGGAAATTGTGTGAAAAATATAATACCAGAATATTCTTTACCGCACATTACAACCCACGCGCTAATCCCAACGAACGACACAATAGGGTTATTAAGACCATGTTACGTACATTTGTGAAGCAGGACAACCACAGGACCTGGGATGAGCATCTTAATGAAATCGGTTGTGCAATCAGGACAACGCCGAGTGAAACCACTAAATATAGTCCATACTTTATTCTTTTTGGTAGGGAACACAAACTTTACGGAACGGATTTCGAGGATAAACTTCGGACGGACCCAATAGAAATCAACGACTATGCTAAAAACCGTCGAGAGAGCTTTGCGAAGCTATATCTGCAAGCTCGACAGCGTATAGAGTCCGCAAGAGCGCCAAATGCAAATCGCTATAATCTGCGTCGTAGACCTCTATCTTTTAGTTGTGGGGATAAAGTTTGGAGAAAGAATAAAGTTCTGTCTGATGCTCTGAAATTCTATTCGGCAAAATTAGCACCAGCGTATCTTGGTCCTTTTGTTGTGAAGCGTAGGTGTGGTTCTTGGTCCTATGAACTCCAGGACGAATTAGGAAATTCGAAAGGTATTTGGCATGTTCAGGATTTGAAGCCTTTTTGTGAATCACTCGCTCCAGACGACAATTCATTATAGTATACTTGAATCTTTAGTTGATTTTTCTTTGTAACTTTCGTTATTTCTCTTATTGTTCTTACTTTTCTGTTTGGTGTTTTGTTTTGTGTGGCCTTGTGGCTGGAGGCCAAAGAATTTCACCACCCGAGGATATTCCAGGCGGGGTAGGTAAAAGTCCTCCAACCTTAACACTACAGGATTCGGGAGTTTCTGTTTTCTGTTCTTCATTTTTGCCTTGTCTCTGGTCCCCGAATCTGTATTATCTTACGTTACCTCCATCAGTAACTGTATTACGTTGCTTCCATCAGCATTTTCTAGTAAGCTTCCGTCTCTTTCCTCCTTCCAAGTTTTTTTTTTATTTTATTGATTACTGCATTACCCTATTTGTGTCTGGAGCGAGGATTAGGCTTACTGTACCTGCATTTTGTACCCTTTGAGTTTATAGTTTAGTGGTAATGTTGTTGTGGGTTTGTAGTTTGTAGTTGTGGATATTGGTCCGGTTTAGGTGGTTCCAAAATGTACTTTTGAGGTTTTGTATTAGGAGTACATTAGGACTATGTATTTAGTTAGTCCCTAGGTTGCTAGGGATTTATGTTAATTGGGGGGTTTATTTTTGTTGTTGTGGTTATCAGTCTGGAGTGAACTTTATCACTCTGGGTCCCTTTAGGTCCCGGGCTTCGGCCCAAAATGTCCCTCCGTGTTTCTTTGTATTACGGCCTTCGGCTCTGGTGGGTGCCGGGGCTGTACGGGGGGTCGCCTTTAGTGGAACTGCGTTGCTTACGCTCCGTCAGTGGGAGGTGGATTGCTCGCCGGCAGGGACCCGAGGGAAAACTGTCACTATGCGGGGGTTCACTACAGCTGTCGGAGTCAGATGACCTTGCAGGGCCTCCCGTGGAAGTCTCAGCAGTACCAGAATCTTTGATACCATAACTTGTCCCTTTGTTATTCACCGGCGGAGGTCTAGAAGTGGGTGTGGATTGTGTTCGTTGGCTGCTGGGTGAAAGATCTTTGTACACTGTAAAGTGTGAGGTCCAGGGGTGTGTAACCATGGCGCGTTTAACATCCTTCGCGAGGTCGCCCCTGGAAGTGTGCACTGCTTCCGCTTACCTAATTGGACTTCGAATGCGGACCTCCGAAATGGATGGACCAAAGCGGTTTCAGTCTGGTCGTGCTTTAACGCACTGGGTGCTTGCCCCCGAGTATTACTCGAAACTTTTGTTTTTTTTTCTTTTTTTTTGTGTTGTTGGGTCGTATTCTTTACGAATTGTGTATGCGAATATGGCGTTTTATACATTTGGATATTTCAACAATTTGTTCGTAGCTATTGTTTGGGCTTGTTGTCTCTTTCATTGTGATTGTTGGCTATTTCATACTTAGTGAGTTATCGTCGAAAATCTTCGGTAGATTTTGTCCTTTCTTAGGGGAGGGGATGTTGTCACGGGTTTAAATTCACAATAGTATAACTAATTGCTTACCTTATGAATTCTCCGTTATTAAGGAGTAAATCGTGACAAGTTCCAGTTGATTTAGATCGATTTTAGTTAATCATTAACTTATAAATATATTCTGGCCATAACTAATGTTGCTAATATTGTTTTGAAAGTAAATTTATTTAATCCAGGTTATGAATTCTTGTAGTGCTTATTTTTGAAATTACTGTCATTTTTCGCTTTCATCTGACTGAAGTAATACTTCTTTCTTTTTGTGGATAACTATTAGTATTGGGTTCTACGGCCAGTTGTTTCGTGGAATTGTTGTTTTGCGTAACAAGATTGAAAATAAACGAGGGAATTAAGTAATGTTGAGATTTTGGTGTTACCTTGTTAAGTAATAAGATCAGTTGTTATTAAACGATTACTGTTTGTTTGTAAGTTGGTAGCTGTAATCCTACGTTTATTGTCCTTATAGTAGTAGAGGCCATTTATTTTGAGGTGTGTCAATCTCATGAATTGTGAAACATAGAAATTTCCTTTTTACTGTCAACCTTCGTCTCGAGCAGATGCTCCAGAAGATTTTTGGTTTAAGTTTTAAATCGCGGTGAATCCGTAACAATTAATTTTGGATTTTTTGAAACTAAACCTCATTTTCCATTTGAATCGTTGTTGAGTTAGATTCTGTTGTTATTTTTTGGACAGATTCATTAGAAAAGCCGCGTGTCGGATTTTTGTTAGATCTTCTGTGGTAAGTAACACACCTTTTATTCATGTGGTTTGTTTAATCCATATGGTTTTCTCTTTTCTTGTTTTATTTCGGACGAAACGTAGATAGATCAAGAAACAAACAGTAGGTAGATTTGGAGATTTAAAACCGTTCAGACGGTGAGCTGTGGTAGAATACCCGCAATTAGCAACGAGGAGATTGATTTACCCGTCTACCAGCTAGGGTGTCACTAGTTTAATGAAAGAAACCCTATCTTAATAGGTGAGTTACGAAATTTTATTTTTATAAGATTAATAACGCCATATGGTCACAATCTTGGTTAATATCTTTATTTTGCATATGTATTTCTTTGTGTCTTATGTAGGTTATTAATGTGAAACTAGACTCCTTTTTGCTTATTTTTTTTTACTATTAGTAATTAATTTTATGTTAAATTTTGATTTAATTTATTGTTAAAATTTTGTTGTGACTAGCAAGTCAAATTTAGGTTTGTTGAGTACATTTAAATCATTAGTTTTGCTCATTAATTGTAAATTCAGAGAAGTCAACTTCTAAATGTTATATTATTCATTTAAATTCATTTTGTTCTTTCATTGTAGTACAAATTTAAGTTAATGTGTTCAAATTGTATTAAAGTTATTAAATCAAATTAATTCAAGGAGTCATTAAAATCTGTTTAAGCTAATGTTAATACTAAATTACGATTTTAGGGTCCTAGATACCGGCATAAGTCCTAGATACAGGCATAAGTCCTAGATACAGGCTTAAGCCCTAGAGATAGGCAGAATTTTGATTGCTGACCCTATACTTAGTACGAGTTTAAGTTATTGTGATTGGTGCAAGCCTATTGGTTCTAGAACAGGCTTGATTTTTGGTACCGGCCTAAGTATTGGAGAAGCCTAGTTAGTTAAGATTTATTTTTCTTGTTTATTTTTTTTGTATTGAGTGTGATCACACATATCGATAAATTTAACTTTTAAAATCATACATTAATTCTTTGTTTTTATATAAATATCAATAGCGTTGTCAAGCACGAGGCTTGACAGTTGTGTAAATTCTCAATTTTTATTAAAGAAGGGTCTAGTTGATATTTTGTTTTATTTAGCTCACTTTATCGTTTTTTTTTATTGTGCAATTCAAATAAAAGGTACTGGTTAAAATTTTGAATTTATCTAATTATCTCCAGTGGGTGAAGTGGTGCCTGGAACATCAGGGGTTTCCGATTTTAACCGTACAAAATCGGTGGCACACTCACTTTATTTTGGCACTTACCCTCTACGGCTGAGCTGGGCATAATTTGCCAGTAGAGAAACCACCACCGAACTCAGCTGGAGTTGAATTTCAATTAGTTAAGTTATTTGTTTTTCTAAATTTGATTTTGTTTTTAAATTCATTAAAATGGGTGGCAAATTTTTGTGAGGTCCAGGGGTGTGTAACCATGGCGCGTTTAACATCCTTCGCGAGGTCGCCCCTGGAAGTGTGCACTGCTTCCGCTTACCTAATTGGACTTCGAATGCGGTCCTCCGAAATGGATGGACCAAAGCGGTTTCAGTCTGGTCGTGCTTTAACGCACTGGGTGCTTGCTCCCGAGTATTACTCGAAACTTTTGTTTTTTTTTCTTTTTTTTTTGTGTTGTTGGGTCGTATTCTTTACGAATTGGGTATGCGAATATGGCGTTTTATACATTTGGATATTTCAACAATTTGTTCGTAGCTATTGTTTGGGCTTGTTGTCTCTTTCATTGTGATTGTTGGCTATTTCATACTTAGTGAGTTATCGTCGAAAATCTTCGGTAGATTTTCTCCTTTCTTAGGGGAGGGGATGTTGTCACGGGTTTAAATTCACAATAGTATCACTAAGTGCTTACCTTATGAATTATCCGTTATTAAGGAGTAAATCGTGACAAGTTCCAGTTGATTTAGATCGATTTTAGTTAATCATTAACTTATAAATATATTCTGGCCATAACTAATGTTGCTAATATTGTTTTGAAAGTAAATTTATTTAATCCAGGTTATGAATTCTTGTAGTGCTTATTTTTGAAATTACTGTCATTTTTCGCTTTCATCTGACTGAAGTACTACTTCTTTCTTTTTGTCGATAACTATTAGTATTGGGTTCTACGGCCAGTTGTTTCGTGGAATTGTTGTTTTGCGTAACAAGATTGAAAATAAACGAGGGAATTAAGTAATGTTGAGATTTTGGTGTTACCTTGTTAAGTAATAAGATCAGTTGTTATTAAACGATTACTGTTTGTTTGTAAGTTGGTAGCTGTGATCCTACGTTTATTGTCCTTATAGTAGTAGAGGCCATTTATTTTGAGGTGTGTCAATCTCATGAATTGTGAAACATAGAAATTTCCTTTTTACTGTCAACCTTCGTCTCGAGCAGATGCTCCAGAAGATTTTTGGTTTAAGTTTTAAATCGCGGTGAATCCGTAACAATTAATTTTGGATTTTTTGAAACTAAACCTCATTTTCCATTTGAATCGTTGTTGAGTTAGATTCTGTTGTTATTTTTTAGACAGATTCATTAGAAAAGCCGCGTGTCGGATTTTTGTTAGATCTTCTGTGGTAAGTAACACACCTTTTATTCATGTGGTTTGTTTAATCCATCTGGTTTTCTCTTTTCTTGTCTTATTTCGGACGAAACGTAGATAGATCAAGAAACAAACAGTAGGTAGATTTGGAGATTTAAAACCGTTCAGACGGTGAGCTGTGGTAGAATACCCGCAATTAGCAACGAGGAGATTGATTTACCCGTCTACCAGCTAGGGTGTCACTAGTTTAATGAAAGAAACCCTATCTTAATAGGTGAGTTACGAAATTTTATTTTTATAAGATTAATAACGCCATATGGTCACAATCTTGGTTAATATCTTCATTTTGCATATGTATTTCTTTGTGTCTTATGTAGGTTATTAATGTGAAACTAGACTCCTTTTTGCTTATTTTTTTTTACTATTAGTAATTAATTTTATGTTAAATTTTGATTTAATTTATTTTTAACATTTTGTTGTGACTAGCAAGTCAAATTTAGGTTTGTTGAGTACATTTAAATCATTAGTTTTGCTCATTAATTGTAAATTCAGAGAAGTCAACTTCTAAATGTTATATTATTCATTTAAATTCATTTTGTTCTTTCATTGTAGTACAAATTTAAGTCCATGTGTTCAAATTGTATTAAAGTTATTAAATCAAATTAATTCAAGGAGTCATTAAAATCTGTTTAAGCTAATGTTAATACTAAATTACGATTTTAGGGCCCTAGATACCGGCATAAGTCCTAGATACAGGCATAAGTCCTAGATACAGGCTTAAGCCCTAGAGATAGGCAGAATTTTGATTGCTGACCCTATACTTAGTACGAGTTTAAGTTATTGTGATTGGTGCAAGCCTATTGGTTCTAGAACAGGCTTGATTTTTGGTACCGGTCTAAGTATTGGAGAAGCCAAGGACTGCGGAAACTCATTTAGTTTAACAGATAAGCTACATTAGATTAAGTCGTAACTAGTTAGTTAAGATTTATTTTTCTTGTTTATTTTTTTGTATTGAGTGTGATCACACATATCGATAAATTTAACTTTTAAAATCATACATTAATTCTTTGTTTTTATATAAATATCAATAGCGTTGTCAAGCACGAGGCTTGACAGTTGTGTAAATTCTCAATTTTTATTAAAGAAGGGTCTAGTTGATATTTTGTTTTATTTAGCTCACTTTATCGTTTTTTTTTTATTGTGCAATTCAAATAGTACTGGTTAAAATTTTGAATTTATTTAATTATCTCCAGTGGGTGAAGTACATCTAATGTGATTTTAAGGTATTGGTAAGCAAGGCACTAAGCCCAGGCCAATAAAAGTGATATTTTCACACATCAACTGTCACTATATGTCTTAGAAAAAATATAGCCTTGGTTCAAGCGATGTGAAATGCAAAAAAAAAACAATTAAAATACTATATGAAGAATGTAAAAAATAATGGTGAGATTGATATCATGATCAGATATAATTTTTTGTTAATTGAATCACCTAAAAAAAATGTACTAAAAAGCCAGAAATAAAACCTTTATTTCTTAAAAAAATTAGAAGCAACTAGGCATCTGATTTTAATTTTCTTGAAGTCGGCTCCAAAGGTTTGTAAAAGATTTGAGTTACTAACATATGAAATTAAAATTTAATAGCTAAAATTAAAATGGAAGGTAATTTGCCATTGGAGCCGATTTCAAGGAAATCGAATACAGATGCCTTGTTGCTTCCATTTTTTAAAAAAATAAAGGTTTTATTCCTTGCCTTTTAGTGCATTTTTCTTTTTTGAAGGCGGATTAATTTAAAAAAAAGTTTTTATTTTATCGTTTTCAGTTGCTACTTGGCTTTGTCAGATATGGGTGCAAATTCATATTCTACTATCTTCAAAACCTTCCGAATACCATGCAATAGGTACTTAGTTCAATCCCCAACAATCGCGACATGTACCAATGTGACTTTTTGGAGACATAAGTAAATTGTCTAACACCTAGAAACACCACGCACGTACGGTGAAGGAAAACATCGTGGACATAATTGTCTAAAATCAACAATAGGTTATAGGGGGTAGATGGAACTTTCCATCGCCCGAGTAGGTACCACTCTGCAACTCGTTAAGATGGGGTGAAATTTTCTAAACATGTTTCCCCATTTAAGTTTTAAGTCGGTTCTTTTCCTTCACTTTTCTGTCTCAATTAATACCCTCCTTTCTCTTAAACTCTTTTCTTTTCGAGAAAATACCATGATGGGTTCTCCAGAGGTTAAATGTTCCGGAAGTAAAATAGTTCTCCATTCGGATCTCCGGGGGAAACAGTCTCAGGGAAGTATGTTAGAAATAACATATCCATAGAAGAGTCTACTAGTAGACCAGCCACTAGTTTAGTCAAATTTATCCAGAAGCCAAAACGCAAAACAGACTACATATTAACATTTACAAACATCTGTGGGTTAAATGCCAATATTAATGCAACCCATCAATATCTACAGTCTGTAAAACCTTACGGTCTTGTTCTTACCGAAACACAGGTTTCTGGGAAAAATAGCCCAAAGCATCTTAAATTTCCAGTTTATGAACTTTACCACAACTTCAAATGGCACCATGGAGTATGTGTTTACGTAAGAATCATACTAAAATCCCCTAGTCATCAGACGGTAATTGCCACGAACTATTTAACTATTTATCACAAAAGATTGACTTAATAGTGAGAATGTTCACCAAGAAAAGTGGCTTAAGTCCAACAAAACGGACACGGAAGGCAGGCTAGCTGAAGAGTCTGCAATCAGCCATGAGCTGTCCGAACTAATCGACAAGCCCACTTACTTTCCCAGAGCTGCCAACTACAGTTCTAATACTCTGGATCTTTTTCTGACCCCTTACCCTGAGCAATATAATGTAGAAGTTCTGTCTGCCCTGGTCAAATGTCAAATATCCAATCGAACCTCACCCATTCGAGGTACCACCCAGGAGAACTTTTTAAATAAGGCAGATTGAGAAGTTCTCCGAGACTACTTTGCAATTTTTCCCTGAAAGCCAGTCTGCTTTATCAACAAAGATCTATCGGCAGTTTGCAACAGGATAAATAAAATCATTCAGTGTGCGATGGAAGCTTACATTCCTCACTTTACCAAATCTTGGAAGCCAAACAGAAGCCATGGTTTAATAAAGTTTGCGATGTAGCTCTGAAAGATAAGATCATGTCCCACAAAATAACAAAACAAGATGATATAAGCGCTAGAAACAGATACAACACCAATATTTCCAATTCCAAAAGTCTCTTTGACGCTCGAATGAGAGAGAAGGTAATGTTAAACCCTAATAGAAGCCCGTCCTTTTGGACTCTCGCCAAACATATCAATAACAATTATACAAAAAGTTCGTTTCCTCCACTCACAGCAGATGACGGCTCAATAGTCCTTCACAGAAAAGGTAGAACTCTTTACCGAAATTATCTCTTCGAACTCGACACTTACCCCACCGGACAACATAGAGCCACCTTCTATTCCATGGGCTTCCCACACAGTAACATATTTAGGGTTAAGTGTGTGCAGAGAGTACTTGCTACTCTAAATACCAACAAAGCAAGCGGCATTGATGAAATACCTACTTTACTCTAAAATGCCTGAGCTTCTGAAGTAGCGACAGTTTTTACTAAGCCATTTTAACTATTTCATATAATACTGGTATTTTTCTAGAATGCTGGAAAACAGATCGAGTAAAACCAGTCCCCGAGAAAGGCTTCATTCACAACCCTGCCTTCTAACTACAGACCCATTGCTCTTCTATCTGTTATTAGCAAAACTATGGAGAAATATGTCAACATGTCAATCACGAGATCCCGAGCTACCTTGAGACACACAACAATTCGATCGTTCCTTCATCTCCAGGATCTCCAGATTGTGAAACTTCTTATCTTCCCGCGTCTTGACAACTCAACCTAACTTGCAGTCCTTTAAATCCCAAATTAATAACTTGTATCTTCTGCCCCAATAGATGTTCCCGGTACATTTGTATTAATGTACATACCTACGAGGACATCCTTAAACAAAAAAAAAACGCATTAAGCAAACGTGTTGATTAAATGCTCATTCCTTCTCCTTGTGAGAAGAGGCCTTTGGCTTTAGAGTAGGACAGTAATGGGCTAATTGTTATGTTTTTATGTTATACATCATTATTAACATATTAACTTTACTGCAGAGCTTATTCTGGTGATTTTTGTGGTATTTTCTGGAATATCTTCCACATTGATGACCAGGCCTTAACCAAATTTTTATGGGATCACATGCTCACTCTACGCTTTTGAATGCAAAAAGAGTTTTTTAAATCGGATTATAAACACCGGAGATATTTGGTAACATACATAAAAAATACGCAGTGGCTATTTGTACATCCGACGTAAGTTTATGTATTTATAGGTCCGACTTATACCAATCTATTTGGACGTCCGACGTAGGTTTAGCTATTTATACGTCCGATTTAAATTCACTTCGTAGACAATTTACAACAACGTTGTCGCTGTTAGTTAGTATCTAGCACTCCAGTCTTAGGTTCACTTATTCAATGGTCTCGTCTAAAAAATTGTAAATTCTTTTTTAAGTTTTGTGTGAACTTTAAATAATTCAACCGATGTATGATAATTAGGAAAAATAACTGAAATACATAGAAATAAACATTTTTTATTTAATAACTGGAAAGTTCAAACAATAAACTAATTCTGTTACATGTAGGAAATAAATACATAATGTTTTAAAGAAGTTATAGTCTTGGTATAGAAGAAAACTTCAGCTATATCAGTCTTTATGAAAAATAGTACTGATTGGTACCTATTGTGCTAGTTATTATATCTAATATAGTATAGGAACTATCATCTTATATAAGAAAGTAAAAAGATAGAGAAATTTTTTTCATATATATATATATATATATATATATATATATATATATATATATATATATATATATATATATATATATATAGTATCTAGTGCCTTACTGTCAAAAGTAATAATTTCAGTTTTGAACTGAAATGGTGTCGGTTAGAAATTTCTAACACTTTAAAAGACACCTTGGATGCTGCGATATAAATAGATATAAATATCATTCAACCTATATCAGGGCAAAACCAAACTACAGACACGTGTTTCGCTCTTAGTTTGAGCTCGTCAGTGTAGTACAGGCTATGTCTCTCAAGTCACTAATCAAGAGACATCCCTGCTATAAATTAAACGATATCTATAGATGTCAAATTGCAAAACTGATAAACAGTCGCAAGTGGTTCCATCTTCACTCCAAAAATGGTATTTCAGTGGTAGCTTTGCATCTTGTATATAACCTTAGGCAAGGTAAAATGATAAAACGAACAGAGCGTTTTGTGACAGTCTAAGAATGTCCAAAGATGATACATAAAGTATCTAGTGCCTTACTGTCAAAAGTAATAATTTCAGTTTTGAACTGAAATGGTGTCGGTTAGAAATTTCTAACACTTTAAAAGACACCTTGGATGCTGCGATATAAATAGATATAAATATCATTTAACCTATATCAGGGCAAAACCAAACTACAGACACGTGTTTCGCTCTTAGTTTGAGCTCGTCAGTGTAGTACAGGCTATGTCTCTCAAGTCACTAATCAAGACACATCCCTGCTATAAATTGAACGATATCTATAGATGTCAAATTGCAAAACTGATAAACAGTCGCAAGTGGTTCCATCTTCACTCCAAAAATGGTATTTCAGTGGTAGCTTTGCATCTTGTATATAACCTTAGGCAAGGTAAAATGATAAAACGAACAGAGCGTTTTGTGACAGTCTAAGAATGTCCAAAGATGATACATAAAGTATCTAGTGCCTTACTGTCAAAAGTAATAATTTCAGTTTTGAACTGAAATGGTGTCGGTTAGAAATTTCTAACACTTTAAAAGACACCTTGGATGCTGCGATATAAATAGATATAAATATCATTCAACCTATATCAGGGCAAAACCAAACTACAGACACGTGTTTCGCTCTTAGTTTGAGCTCGTCAGTGTAGTACAGGCTATGTCTCTCAAGTCACTAATCAAGAGACATCCCTGCTATAAATTGAACGATATCTATAGATGTCAAATTGCAAAACTGATAAACAGTCGCAAGTGGTTCCATCTTCACTCCAAAAATGGTATTTCAGTGGTAGCTTTGCATCTTGTATATAACCTTAGGCAAGGTAAAATGATAAAACGAACAGAGCGTTTTGTGACAGTCTAAGAATGTCCAAAGATGATACATAAAGTATCTAGTGCCTTACTGTCAAAAGTAATAATTTCAGTTTTGAACTGAAATGGTGTCGGTTAGAAATTTCTAACACTTTAAAAGACACCTTGGATGCTGCGATATAAATAGATATAAATATCATTCAACCTATATCAGGGCAAAACCAAACTACAGACACGTGTTTCGCTCTTAGTTTGAGCTCGTCAGTGTAGTACAGGCTATGTCTCTCAAGTCACTAATCAAGAGACATCCCTGCTATAAATTGAACGATATCTATAGATGTCAAATTGCAAAACTGATAAACAGTCGCAAGTGGTTCCATCTTCACTCCAAAAATGGTATTTCAGTGGTAGCTTTGCATCTTGTATATAACCTTAGGCAAGGTAAAATGATAAAACGAACAGAGCGTTTTGTGACAGTCTAAGAATGTCCAAAGATGATACATAAAGTATCTAGTGCCTTACTGTCAAAAGTAATAATTTCAGTTTTGAACTGAAATGGTGTCGGTTAGAAATTTCTAACACTTTAAAAGACACCTTGGATGCTGCGATATAAATAGATATAAATATCATTCAACCTATATCAGGGCAAAACCAAACTACAGACACGTGTTTCGCTCTTAGTTTGAGCTCGTCAGTGTAGTACAGGCTATGTCTCTCAAGTCACTAATCAAGAGACATCCCTGCTATAAATTGAACGATATCTATAGATGTCAAATTGCAAAACTGATAAACAGTCGCAAGTGGTTCCATCTTCACTCCAAAAATGGTATTTCAGTGGTAGCTTTGCATCTTGTATATAACCTTAGGCAAGGTAAAATGATAAAACGAACAGAGCGTTTTGTGACAGTCTAAGAATGTCCAAAGATGATACATAAAGTATCTAGTGCCTTACTGTCAAAAGTAATAATTTCAGTTTTGAACTGAAATGGTGTCGGTTAGAAATTTCTAACACTTTAAAAGACACCTTGGATGCTGCGATATAAATAGATATAAATATCATTCAACCTATATCAGGGCAAAACCAAACTACAGACACGTGTTTCGCTCTTAGTTTGAGCTCGTCAGTGTAGTACAGGCTATGTCTCTCAAGTCACTAATCAAGAGACATCCCTGCTATAAATTGAACGATATCTATAGATGTCAAATTGCAAAACTGATAAACAGTCGCAAGTGGTTCCATCTTCACTCCAAAAATGGTATTTCAGTGGTAGCTTTGCATCTTGTATATAACCTTAGGCAAGGTAAAATGATAAAACGAACAGAGCGTTTTGTGACAGTCTAAGAATGTCCAAAGATGATACATAAAGTATCTAGTGCCTTACTGTCAAAAGTAATAATTTCAGTTTTGAACTGAAATGGTGTCGGTTAGAAATTTCTAACACTTTAAAAGACACCTTGGATGCTGCGATATAAATAGATATAAATATCATTCAACCTATATCAGGGCAAAACCAAACTACAGACACGTGTTTCGCTCTTAGTTTGAGCTCGTCAGTGTAGTACAGGCTATGTCTCTCAAGTCACTAATCAAGAGACATCCCTGCTATAAATTGAACGATATCTATAGATGTCAAATTGCAAAACTGATAAACAGTCGCAAGTGGTTCCATCTTCACTCCAAAAATGGTATTTCAGTGGTAGCTTTGCATCTTGTATATAACCTTAGGCAAGGTAAAATGATAAAACGAACAGAGCGTTTTGTGACAGTCTAAGAATGTCCAAAGATGATACATAAAGTATCTAGTGCCTTACTGTCAAAAGTAATAATTTCAGTTTTGAACTGAAATGGTGTCGGTTAGAAATTTCTAACACTTTAAAAGACACCTTGGATGCTGCGATATAAATAGATATAAATATCATTCAACCTATATCAGGGCAAAACCAAACTACAGACACGTGTTTCGCTCTTAGTTTGAGCTCGTCAGTGTAGTACAGGCTATGTCTCTCAAGTCACTAATCAAGAGACATCCCTGCTATAAATTGAACGATATCTATAGATGTCAAATTGCAAAACTGATAAACAGTCGCAAGTGGTTCCATCTTCACTCCAAAAATGGTATTTCAGTGGTAGCTTTGCATCTTGTATATAACCTTAGGCAAGGTAAAATGATAAAACGAACAGAGCGTTTTGTGACAGTCTAAGAATGTCCAAAGATGATACATAAAGTATCTAGTGCCTTACTGTCAAAAGTAATAATTTCAGTTATATACAAGATGCAAAGCTACCACTGAAATACCATTTTTGGAGTGAAGATGGAACCACTTGCGACTGTTTATCAGTTTTGCAATTTGACATCTATAGATATCGTTCAATTTATAGCAGGGATGTCTCTTGATTAGTGACTTGAGAGACATAGCCTGTACTACACTGACGAGCTCAAACTAAGAGCGAAACACGTGTCTGTAGTTTGGTTTTGCCCTGATATAGGTTGAATGATATTTATATCTATTTATATCGCAGCATCCAAGGTGTCTTTTAAAGTGTTAGAAATTTCTAACCGACACCATTTCAGTTCAAAACTGAAATTATTACTTTTGACAGTAAGGCACTAGATACTTTATGTATCATCTTTGGACATTCTTAGACTGTCACAAAACGCTCTGTTCGTTTTATCATTTTACCTTGCCTAAGGTTATATACAAGATGCAAAGCTACCACTGAAATACCATTTTTGGAGTGAAGATGGAACCACTTGCGACTGTTTATCAGTTTTGCAATTTGACATCTATAGATATCGTTCAATTTATAGCAGGGATGTCTCTTGATTAGTGACTTGAGAGACATAGCCTGTACTACACTGACGAGCTCAAACTAAGAGCGAAACACGTGTCTGTAGTTTGGTTTTGCCCTGATATAGGTTGAATGATATTTATATCTATTTATATCGCAGCATCTTTTAGTGTCTTTTAAAGTGTTAGAAATTTCTAACCGACACCATTTCAGTTCAAAACTGAAATTATTACTTTTGACAGTAAGGCACTAGATACTTTATGTATCATCTTTGGACATTCTTAGACTGTCACAAAACGCTCTGTTCGTTTTATCATTTTACCTTGCCTAAGGTTATATACAAGATGCAAAGCTACCACTGAAATACCATTTTTGGAGTGAAGATGGAACCACTTGCGACTGTTTATCAGTTTTGCAATTTGACATCTATAGATATTGTTCAATTTATAGCAGGGATGTCTCTTGATTAGTGACTTGAGAGACATAGCCTGTACTACACTGACGAGCTCAAACTAAGAGCGAAACACGTGTCTGTAGTTTGGTTTTGCCCTGATATAGGTTGAATGATATTTACATCTATTTATATCGCAGCATCCAAGGTGTCTTTTAAAGTGTTAGAAATTTCTAACCGACACCATTTCAGTTCAAAACTGAAATTATTACTTTTGACAGTAAGGCACTAGATACTTTATGTATCATCTTTGGACATTCTTAGACTGTCACAAAACGCTCTGTTCGTTTTATCATTTTACCTTGCCTAAGGTTATATACAAGATGCAAAGCTACCACTGAAATACCATTTTTGGAGTGAAGATGGAACCACTTGCGACTGTTTATCAGTTTTGCAATTTGACATCTATAGATATCGTTCAATTTATAGCAGGGATGTCTCTTGATTAGTGACTTGAGAGACATAGCCTGTACTACACTGACGAGCTCAAACTAAGAGCGAAACACGTGTCTGTAGTTTGGTTTTGCCCTGATATAGGTTGAATGATATTTATATCTATTTATATCGCAGCATCCAAGGTGTCTTTTAAAGTGTTAGAAATTTCTAACCGACACCATTTCAGTTCAAAACTGAAATTATTACTTTTGACAGTAAGGCACTAGATACTTTATGTATCATCTTTGGACATTCTTAGACTGTCACAAAACGCTCTGTTCGTTTTATCATTTTACCTTGCCTAAGGTTATATACAAGATGCAAAGCTACCACTGAAATACCATTTTTGGAGTGAAGATGGAACCACTTGCGACTGTTTATCAGTTTTGCAATTTGACATCTATAGATATCGTTCAATTTATAGCAGGGATGTCTCTTGATTAGTGACTTGAGAGACATAGCCTGTACTACACTGACGAGCTCAAACTAAGAGCGAAACACGTGTCTGTAGTTTGGTTTTGCCCTGATATAGGTTGAATGATATTTATATCTATTTATATCGCAGCATCCAAGGTGTCTTTTAAAGTGTTAGAAATTTCTAACCGACACCATTTCAGTTCAAAACTGAAATTATTACTTTTGACAGTAAGGCACTAGATACTTTATGTATCATCTTTGGACATTCTTAGACTGTCACAAAACGCTCTGTTCGTTTTATCATTTTACCTTGCCTAAGGTTATATACAAGATGCAAAGCTACCACTGAAATACCATTTTTGGAGTGAAGATGGAACCACTTGCGACTGTTTATCAGTTTTGCAATTTGACATCTATAGATATCGTTCAATTTATAGCAGGGATGTCTCTTGATTAGTGACTTGAGAGACATAGCCTGTACTACACTGACGAGCTCAAACTAAGAGCGAAACACGTATCTGTAGTTTGGTTTTGCCCTGATATAGGTTGAATGATATTTATATCTATTTATATCGCAACATCCAAGGTGTCTTTTAAAGTGTTAGAAATTTCTAACCGACACCATTTCAGTTCAAAACTGAAATTATTACTTTTGACAGTAAGGCACTAGATACTTTATGTATCATCTTTCTTAGACTGTCACAAAACGCTCTGTTCGTTTAATCATTTTACCTTGCCTAAGGTTATATACAAGATGCAAAGCTACCACTGAAATACCATTTTTGGAGTGAAGATGGAACCACTTGCGACTGTTTATCAGTTTTGCAATTTGACATCTATAGATATCGTTCAATTTATAGCAGGGATGTCTCTTGATTAGTGACTTGAGAGACATAGCCTGTACTACACTGACGAGCTCAAACTAAGAGCGAAACACGTGTCTGTAGTTTGGTTTTGCCCTGATATAGGTTGAATGATATTTATATCTATTTATATCGCAGCATCCAAGGTGTCTTTTAAAGTGTTAGAAATTTCTAACCGACACCATTTCAGTTCAAAACTGAAATTATTACTTTTGACAGTAAGGCACTAGATACTTTATGTATCATCTTTGGACATTCTTAGACTGTCACAAAACGCTCTGTTCGTTTTATCATTTTACCTTGCCTAAGGTTATATACAAGATGCAAAGCTACCACTGAAATACCATTTTTGGAGTGAAGATGGAACCACTTGCGACTGTTTATCAGTTTTGCAATTTGACATCTATAGATATCGTTCAATTTATAGCAGGGATGTCTCTTGATTAGTGACTTGAGAGACATAGCCTGTACTACACTGACGAGCTCAAACTAAGAGCGAAACACGTGTCTGTAGTTTGGTTTTGCCCTGATATAGGTTGAATGATATTTATATCTATTTATATCGCAGCATCCAAGGTGTCTTTTAAAGTGTTAGAAATTTCTAACCGACACCATTTCAGTTCAAAACTGAAATTATTACTTTTGACAGTAAGGCACTAGATACTTTATGTATCATCTTTGGACATTCTTAGACTGTCACAAAACGCTCTGTTCGTTTTATCATTTTACCTTGCCTAAGGTTATATACAAGATGCAAAGCTACCACTGAAATACCATTTTTGGAGTGAAGATGGAACCACTTGCGACTGTTTATCAGTTTTGCAATTTGACATCTATAGATATCGTTCAATTTATAGCAGGGATGTCTCTTGATTAGTGACTTGAGAGACATAGCCTGTACTACACTGACGAGCTCAAACTAAGAGCGAAACACGTGTCTGTAGTTTGGTTTTGCCCTGATATAGGTTGAATGATATTTATATCTATTTATATCGCAGCATCCAAGGTGTCTTTTAAAGTGTTAGAAATTTCTAACCGACACCATTTCAGTTCAAAACTGAAATTATTACTTTTGACAGTAAGGCACTAGATACTTTATGTATCATCTTTGGACATTCTTAGACTGTCACAAAACGCTCTGTTCGTTTTATATATATATATATATATATATATTATAACATATATGATGAGTGTGTGAGTATGAATAATATGTTTTGATAATATCAATCACTATGTTATAAAATATTCCTTACCTTTAATTAATTTTGAATTTTAAATATAAATAGTGAATAGGTAAGAATTAACTCAATGTAATTATTTTCCAATATGATTAATTAAATATGCTACCGGCTATTCCCTTATGTCAAGGTCAGAGTTCAAATATTCAACCAAACTAGATTCAAAATCAGTTAATACACAAATTTGCAATAAAATGACTGTAAAACCGCACTATCCTAGACCAACAATGTTTTCTAGGCATGAATTGTATATAAATTTCTAACCTTTCTAATTCAAAATGTGTCAAACTTCAAAAATACCGTTAATAAACCAAAACATGCATCAAATATATAAAAATGAAATATTCTGTCTTGAGTTACGAAACAATTTGGATTAAACTTATCAAAAAGTGAATAAAAATAATTTAGTTAAATACATAAAACAGTGAAATAAAAATGTTCATGAAAATTACAAAAATCAAACAACAGAAAAGTTCTTTATTGATAATAATGGAAGAGTGATACCGTTTTATGAAGATCTTGTTTTCTCTTCGGTCTGCTAAGCCTTAGGATCCCCTTTTCAATAACAGGCCTATGTTACCCAGCACAGCAATGATATCACGAACTTTGGAAATTTTACTAATAAGATTTCTTCTAATCACTGCACAATCAGCTTTTACATCCAAAGGTAAGTACAATAATGCTATTCTTTCTTGTTAGAAACTAGAGTATCTTTCTTTAAATCAATTCAGGAAGCATTTATAACGATTAACTACTCAGCAACAATTTTAACCATTTATTCTTTCATAAAATCATATAAATTTCTCTTACCAATTGCTTTCTCTGGTTACCTTGGGATATTCTTTATACTTTAAACTGTTTTAATACTTTCTATTATCAATACTTTCAAAAAAAACTCAAAATTTCTACGGAGCAAATTTTTAATACAACTTCTATTTCAACAACCCGAAAACAAGAGACTCTATCAAATCAACCAAAAAAACAATTGAAAAATTCAACAAAACTTAAATCTATACATCTTTTCCATCTAATCGCCTACTAATTTCTTATTTAAATAAAATTATTAACAAAATCTAATTCTTGATTCAGTATTACAATTTTAAAACAATGATCATTCCTTTTTATTCTTATAAAATTTACTAGCATTACAAACTAATAATTTTCTCTTTTTCAGAATATTTCATTTGGCATTTGAACTATTAATAAATTAGAATATGGTTGGTAAATTTGTATAATTTAAAAGTAAGTAGAAGTTTTAACATTTATTTTAACTATTTGTGATGTTTTTTTATAATTTAATTTTCTCATTTACTTACACCCCTAATTCATTTAAAATTAATGTTTGATTACTAACGTATTGGCAATTTTATAAACTTTTAATTATCTACTTTACCCATTTATCAATTACATAATTATCAAAACTTTATATAATGTAGATTAATCATTTTTGAATCTTTAAATAAAAAACCTTTGAAATGTATTTGTAATTTTTTTTTCTTATTCTATTTCCTTTTTTTCTTTTTTAGGAATTATGAAGAAGATGATGACAATCAATTCCAATGTTACTAAATTTGCGCTCTGACCCGAAATAAGAAAATCTCCTTTCTCTATTTTGCATTAAATTTTCCTTCTACATTCTTATTTAATATAGCATAGTAACTGATATCATCTCAAATCCCCCAATTAAAATTTTTACATCAAACATTTCATTGATGTTGGATTAAAAATTATAATTTTAATCTATTTTTTTTTTTTTATAAATAAACACTCATTTTACAAAAACTTTAGCCTCAATTAAAATTATTTGCACAGATTGTATAAACCTTTTTTTAATAAAACCATTCAATCTTAATTTGATATTTACATCTTAATACTATTATTTACAAAAACTTTGCTATTAATATCATCTACCCTAACATTTTTTATAAATTTTTCATTTCTATATTTTTTTATATGACATTCATTCTAAACATTCATTTAAATATAATTTGTATTTCTAGTTTTCGAATTATTTCCCCTTTTTTAATAAATTTTCCTATACATCTAACCTTTTAATAAATCTAAATACCTTACCCCTTTCCTGATAATTCCAAATATACCTAATACCTATTATAGATTTAAATTGCTTCCCCCTTTCTTGATATTTCTCTATATACCCACGACTTTCTTTAAATTTACACTTCTTCCCCCTTTCATGATATTTGCAAATAGACAATTTTTCTCGAAGTGCTTGTTTTATCTCCTCCAAGAAATCACTACAGAACTGCTTATCATCCACATACAAAATTTGATTTTTTTTGTTACTGAACCATAATAATGAATGTTCTGTTAACATATTCCTAATTATCTTCTTTACTAATTGTAACTTTGCTTCTCTCATTTCACAATCTGACTTTTCTGTTGTTTCTTCATTTTGCTTTTTTATATCTTCTTTAATAGTTTGTATAATACTGTGTCTTTCAACTTTCTCTGTTTTTGAGAAAGTTTCAAATCGAGGTTCAATAATCTCTTTTCTAATATTCATATTATCTATTTTTGTAATATTAATTTCTACATTACATGTTATAAGCGGTTCAGGTTGGTTTATTGCTACAATAGCCTCCTTAAAAGCAGTTTCATTTTCTTCAACATTTTCTTTATTATCACTAGTTTCATTAACTTGTACTTGTCTGTTGTTTATCGTTTCATGGTGGATTATTGTTTGAATTTCTTCTACTTGTTTTGACTTATTCATTCTATCCGTATTTTTTAGCAGTATATCACTGCACTCATCTTTCTGCGTTATTTTATTTTCACACTTTTCTACTTGTTTTGCTTTATATTCACCTACGAATTTCTTAACAATCTTCTCCTTTTCTTTATCTATTTGATTTGTCCCTTCCTCCGTACTCTTCAAATCCTCTTGTTTTACATTATTAATTTCTCTTCTAAATATCTTAGTATCTTCTTTTCCTTCCTCCACTCTTTTATTAGTCTGATCCACTTTCTTATTATTCTCTTCAAATTTCTTTTCCATAGTTTTATTTATATTCATAATATTTTTATCCATAATCATTTTAATATTTTTAATCATTTCATCAAACTTCTTATCTAAGTCTTTCATAAAATCCTCTTTCCTTTCATCCAATTTTTCATTATTCCCTTCCAGTTTCTCTTCAAATTCCTTATTTATATCTTCTCTCATATCTTCTTTTATTTCATCCAATATTTCGTTATTCTCTTCAAATTTCTTACTATCATCTTCTATTTTCTCCAATATTTCGTTAGTCTCATTCAATTTCTTATTGTTCTCTTCAAATTTCTCTTCAAATTCCATATCTGTATTTTCTTTTATATCTTCTGTGATTTTATTCAATCTTTCATTAGTCTCATCCAATTCTTTATTATTTTCCTCTGGTTTATTATTCATATCTTCTTTTACTTCATCTAATCCTTCATTAATTTGCTCTTGTATCCTTATTTGTCTTATTTCTTTTTTTATGATTTCTGTTTGTTTGTTGACTTCACGTTCAATTTGCTCCGGTAAATTTTCTTTCCTTGATTTTTCTACTTCTGTTATTCCAATTGCCACAACTTTTTCAATTTCCCCCCTAATTTTCACTCCTGTGTCCTGTATTTCTGTTCTTAACTTTATGTTTTGCTGTTCGATTGTCTTTTCACAATCTTTTTTTATAAATTTCACTTCTTCTCTGATCTTCAAATTGTCTTCTTTAATATTGTTAATTTCATTTCTACCATTATCATCATGATTTCTATTCCACCTATCTCCTGTACCTCTATATCTATCAAAATTATTATTGTTTATATTATCCCTATTTCTCCTATCAAAATTCCGATTCTGCCAATTTCTACTATTCCTATTATCAAATTCCCTATTGTCATTCCTATAACCATTTCCTCTATTTTCTCTACTATTAAAATTACTATATCCCCTATTAAATTCCCTATTTCTATCATTAAATCTGTCATTACCATAATTCCTATTTTCATCCCTATTTCTATCATTAAATCTATTCCTTTCATTACCTCTTTCATTCCCACTATATCTGTTCTCACTCATCAAAATTCTCTCTAATCTCTGCAGATAATTTGATAGATTTTCCATAGTTTTAATGTTCTGTAAAGCTACTGTTTCTGCTACTTTATGATTAAATTGTCTCGCAATGTACAAAACTATTTCCTCTTCCCTCATCGCAGGTTCCAAATATTGTGCATTATTATATAGTTGCATTGCATATGCATTGAAATTTTTCTCTTTATTATAGTCATATTTTCCAAAATACAGTTTTTCTCTAAAGGTAGCTTGTTGAATTTCCCCCCAGAAATATCTACAAAATTGCTCTTCGAAATCTTTTATTGACGACATTTGATTTTCTTTATTGCAGAACCATAGTAAAGGATGTCCTGTTAGCATATTATAGATCAACAATTTTTGTTCCGAGAAGTCACTTATATACTTTATTTCACTTTTTACAATATTTACAAAGACTTTTGGATGTAGGTGGTTTATGTTTCCATCAAATTTAATTCCAGCATTGTTATAGTGTGACATACTATTAGGAAGAAATCCCCATGCATTTCCTCTTACGTTATTATCCATAGTTATAATTTAAATTTTCCAGAGATATATACAAATAATATCCAATTTTTTTTTTTTTAATAAAAATACCTTTATCAAATAAAAATTTACCAAGCAAATACCTTTTAATTATTTTTCATTCTGATTAATCAGAATCACAAAAAAAAATTACCAAACAAAGTTTTCTTGACTAGTGTTTTTAATATCCGAAAATCCTAAAGTTTCTATTCTTTAAAAAGACTCTAATTTTGATTATTTAGAGCGAAATAATGAAACAAAAAAAAAATTTTAACAAAATTCTCAAGTTTTAATTATTTGAATAGGCTCCAATTTTGATTGTTTAGAGCCCCACGTTGGGCGCCAAAATTTATAACATATATGATGAGTGTGTGAGTATGAATAATATGTTTTGATAATATCAATCACTATGTTATAAAATATTCCTTACCTTTAATTAATTTTGAATTTTAAATATAAATAGTGAATAGGTAAGAATTAACTCAATGTAATTATTTTCCAATATGATTAATTAAATATGCTACCGGCTATTCCCTTATGTCAAGGTCAGAGTTCAAATATTCAACCAAACTAGATTCAAAATCAGTTAATACACAAATTTGCAATAAAATGACTGTAAAACCGCACTATCCTAGACCAACAATGTTTTCTAGGCATGAATTGTATATAAATTTCTAACCTTTCTAATTCAAAATGTGTCAAACTTCAAAAATACCGTTAATAAACCAAAACATGCATCAAATATATAAAAATGAAATATTCTGTCTTGAGTTACGAAACAATTTGGATTAAACTTATCAAAAAGTGAATAAAAATAATTTAGTTAAATACATAAAACAGTGAAATAAAAATGTTCATGAAAATTACAAAAATCAAACAACAGAAAAGTTCTTTATTGATAATAATGGAAGAGTGATACCGTTTTATGAAGATCTTGTTTTCTCTTCGGTCTGCTAAGCCTTAGGATCCCCTTTTCAATAACAGGCCTATGTTACCCAGCACAGCAATGATATCACGAACTTTGGAAATTTTACTAATAAGATTTCTTCTAATCACTGCACAATCAGCTTTTACATCCAAAGGTAAGTACAATAATGCTATTCTTTCTTGTTAGAAACTAGAGTATCTTTCTTTAAATCAATTCAGGAAGCATTTATAACGATTAACTACTCAGCAACAATTTTAACCATTTATTCTTTCATAAAATCATATAAATTTCTCTTACCAATTGCTTTCTCTGGTTACCTTGGGATATTCTTTATACTTTAAACTGTTTTAATACTTTCTATTATCAATACTTTCAAAAAAAACTCAAAATTTCTACGGAGCAAATTTTTAATACAACTTCTATTTCAACAACCCGAAAACAAGAGACTCTATCAAATCAACCAAAAAAACAATTGAAAAATTCAACAAAACTTAAATCTATACATCTTTTCCATCTAATCGCCTACTAATTTCTTATTTAAATAAAATTATTAACAAAATCTAATTCTTGATTCAGTATTACAATTTTAAAACAATGATCATTCCTTTTTATTCTTATAAAATTTACTAGCATTACAAACTAATAATTTTCTCTTTTTCAGAATATTTCATTTGGCATTTGAACTATTAATAAATTAGAATATGGTTGGTAAATTTGTATAATTTAAAAGTAAGTAGAAGTTTTAACATTTATTTTAACTATTTGTGATGTTTTTTTATAATTTAATTTTCTCATTTACTTACACCCCTAATTCATTTAAAATTAATGTTTGATTACTAACGTATTGGCAATTTTATAAACTTTTAATTATCTACTTTACCCATTTATCAATTACATAATTATCAAAACTTTATATAATGTAGATTAATCATTTTTGAATCTTTAAATAAAAAACCTTTGAAATGTATTTGTAATTTTTTTTTCTTATTCTATTTCCTTTTTTTCTTTTTTAGGAATTATGAAGAAGATGATGACAATCAATTCCAATGTTACTAAATTTGCGCTCTGACCCGAAATAAGAAAATCTCCTTTCTCTATTTTGCATTAAATTTTCCTTCTACATTCTTATTTAATATAGCATAGTAACTGATATCATCTCAATATATATATATATATATATATATATATATATATATATATATATATATATATAT
Source organism: Altica lythri (assembly GCA_964028335.1). Classification (NCBI taxonomy): domain Eukaryota; kingdom Metazoa; phylum Arthropoda; class Insecta; order Coleoptera; family Chrysomelidae; genus Altica; species Altica lythri. The sequence goes on from OZ034803.1 coordinate 9,976,214, forward strand.
ATATATAAACTTTTTTCGTGAACAAAATATCTAAGAGAACAATATATACAGGGTGGTGATAATGAGTGAAAAACAGATTGTAGAACCCTCTTCACCAATATTTTTGAAATTGTCTTTTGAAGCGCTTTTCAAATATGTAATAATATATAGGGGTTTCCGTTTAGGAAAATGTAACTTGCTATCACTACTCTGTATATATTGTGCTTTTAAATAATTTTCTCACAAAAAAAGTAAAGTCCAGGTGAGTACTTTCATATAAAAAATTTTCTCTATCTTTTTACTTTCTTATATAAGGTGGTAGGTCATAATAAATGGGCCACCCTATATACTCATTTGTAGGCGTATTTCTCCTTGCAAGAGTTACAGAACCACTCCTTTCGTTTTCTTTGTGATTTTATATTAACGCATTTTAGGTGACTCCGCTTAAGACATCTACTACAACTTATAAAATCTTCTTCCACATTAACCTCGCAAACTTGACAAATCCACAATGGATTTGCTTTTTTGGCATCCACAACATCAGAAATTATGTTCCAACTTAATACAGAAAAATATTTCTGTAGTCTTGCAACAGTTACATTATCGTCTTAAACTTCGGGAGTAAGGTTTATTGAACTAAGAGAACTAGTGACTCCTTATTTATTATTATACCATTTAGTGCTCTCTTTGCTAATTATTCATCAGAAACAAACCAAAGTAACATCTGCAAATCTTTTTTAAGGAAAGGCAATTTTGAAAAAGGTAAAAGTGAGTGTGTTGTATTTTTTCTCGGAAGACCACATGCAGTGGATCTTAAACCCTTAGGCCTACCACGTTTCGGAATTTTTGGAAATACCACTGGTAAATCGTTATCATTGATGTTGAGTTGGATATTTGAGCCTTCGTTTAATTTATTGAAAATAGTTTGGTGATTTATTGGAAAATTTTCATTAAATGGCTGATTGGATTCCAAAAATAAAATAAATACTTCTTCAGGAGTTTTACTTGCATATGTTTCATCGATATAGTCCATTTCACCGATTTTGGCCGATGACAGAAATCATACTCGAAGTAAATTTAGAGTTACATTTCTCTCAGATACAGGCAAGTTAGAAATTTAAATGAGGACGTTTGTTTTTTAATACAACACTTACGTAACTGCATCTTGTTTCACCGATAGATAAAAAGTATTCAATACTGAAGTCCTGACTTAATTCACATTCCTAGTAACCGTCATGTACGGCTCGTTGTTAAAGGGTTGAATTTAATAATTATTAATGTCATATTTTTGTAGATGTTAAACCATACTGATAGTTTCAGAAACTTACGACATAATTAAAAAAAAAACTCTCCGCCATTGGTAGCTTGGATGACAGTTTAATCGTATTTCAGTGGTTTCTAATATCAAATCGGCCAAAAACGATGAAATGGACTATAGAAGTAATATTTTCATCGAATGCCTTATTTACGTCGGTAGCTGATTTATTATTTTCGTTGTTGTTAATATTCATATAAGAAACATTATGGTCTAATTTATTTTTATCATTACTTTCTTGTAATGGTAATATGTTTATTTCTCGTGAAGTTTCAATTGATAAATTATGATCTATAACAAAAGAGATATTTTTGATGGGTGACAGGGCTGTTGATTCAATATCATTATTGTTAAAATTTATACTAGAAACATCTTTCACAAACTTATTTGCATTTGAGTTTTAACCAAATTAATGTAACCATTTATTTTTTAAAGTTAATAATTCTGCTTTGCGATTGTCGAAAAAAAATTGCTGTGGCATCAGCCATTATTGATGCTAATCGGTCAGTTTTAATTTTAACAAGTCGGTATCGTTCTCGGTAACTATGAACTTTCTTTTTCTTAGAAAAATTTCCTTGACTAATATTTACATGATTGTCATCTAAAGGTTCAAAGTCGCAGTGATTTTCATTTTCTGTTGAAAAAATTCTGCATACTTTCGAATAATATTCGCGAGTCCATCTTTCTGAGTAAAAATCATTGCAAAAAGATGGTAAAAGGCATAATTCCCTAACCTAAATATATGCTTGCAAGGCAATAATAAACTACGAAAAAAGCAGCATGTACAGTTTGTAGTTGTTACTGTTCTTCATAACTGATGTTTTCGGTAAAAATTTGTACTTTTGTTTTCAATTGAATCTGTTGCTTAACTTTTTCAAACGATTTGAAGTATTCTGCAGTGTCAACAGATAAATTTTTTATTATACAATTAAGGTTTTCGAAAACACTTAAAACCTAATAAACTAAACAATTTAACTGCATTTATTGCATGTCACAAGAATCACATTTGACAATAAAATATAAAACCTAACCTAATAAATGTCATGAAATATAATATTTAACATCCGTCTTAGGACGTACAAATTGAAAGACCTATGTCCGACGTATAAATAGGTTTACGTACGTCGGACGTACAAATATCCACTGCGAAAAACGCATGGTCGAAATAAATACTTCTTTCTTTTTTGAACTCGGTTAATAAAAACGAAATCCCACATATAGGTAAAGTGTTTCGATCAAACAAAACAAATAAGGAACATATTGCCAGTGTTCCAAAAAAACATTGAAGGGCCCATTAAACCTAAATATTGAAACACTTATGGGCACTTTTACACAATTTATTTACAAAATTGGTAAGATACACTGAACTCTGCTGGATAACGTCTAACTACTTGACAATACAATGAACTCTTGTGAATATTTGAACCTGAACTGACGTTAACTGCCCATACATCCCCTTATATACAACTTTATTTAATCTAGTCAGTGTGTTTAGATCTTTCTAGAATTTTCTAGAAACATTATTTAATCTAGTCAGTGTGTTTAGAAGTTTCTAGAATTTTCTAGAAACATTATTTAATCTAGTCAGTGTTTTTAGAAGTTTCTAAAAATCAACTGTCAATAACAATCTTTCAAATTAAGGTCCCTTCACGGTTATCCCGTTACACTGCCCCCTCCTTAGATTCATTCCTCCTGGATAAATGTTATTTCCTATATCGGAATCCCGCACACTCCCTGAGCCAGCCAAACCATCTTCTTGGAGTTGCCGCGCATCTCCACTGTGGTTTCCCTGGTAATGGCTGGTAAGGCGCCAAACGATCATGATGGACCACGACGGGTTTCCCTCTGGGAATTTTCACGATCCGATAAATCACATCGTTAATCTTCTTCTTACTGGTGTAAGGACCTTCCCAGTTCTTCTGTAATTTGGGACAAATACCTCGACGCCGTCGGGGGTTATAGAGCCAGACTAAATCTCCAACTTGGTAACTCTTTTCCATTGTCCGTGTGTCATAGCACCTCTTCATCCGATCACAAGATAATTGTAGTTTTCCACGCACCAGGTTGTGTATATTCTCCATTCGATTCTGAAGGTCGGCGACATATTGTTCACGGGCCATTTCTTCACTAGGTTTACAACCAAACACCAAGTCACATGGTAGCCTCATTTCTCTACCGAACAGGAACTTCGCAGGCGTTTGGCCAGTTGATTCGTTGATGGCCGATCGAATTGCCATTACAAATAGTGGAATATGTCGATCCCAATCCCTCTGACAATCTGACACCACTTTTGACAGATAGTTGGTTATAGTCCGGTTCATTCGTTCCACCATTCCATCAGACTGAGGATGCATCGCTGTGGTTCTCGTTTTGCGGATGCCTAATCTTTGGCAAACTTCTTGAAACAGCTTGCTCTCAAAATTTCTCCCTTGGTCTGAGTGTAATTCTAGTGGTACTCCAAATCGGCTTACGAATTCTTCAACTAATATATCTGCTAAAGTGGTGGCTTCCTTATTGGGAACTGCATAGGCTTCAACCCATTTAGTGAAGTAGTCCATTACAACAAAGATGTATTTGTTTCCTTCATCGGTCTGTGGAAGTTGCCCTAATACATCTACTGCGATTCTTTCAAAAGGACTTCCGACCAGATATTGCTGCATTTCCGCTTTCGGTTTTCGGTGCGGACCATTACTGGCAGCACATGTGGTGCATTTACGACACCAATCTTTAACATCATTAGTGCAATTTACCCAGTAAAATCTATCTCGGATCTTTTGCAGCGTTTTCGTGATACCCAGATGTCCTCCGGAACTATCATTATGCATATGTTTTAAAATTTCCGGTACAGCATTTCTTGGGACCACTATTTGTTTCCTTGTTTCTGTGCCCTCGGAATTTTCTACAAGTCTTTTAACGAGCCCACCGCCCAAAACTAAAAAGTTCCATTGGGCCCAGTATGCTTTTACAGTAGGAGAGGATAAGGATATCTCTCTCCACAACGGACGACGGTCCATTCTCTTCCATTCTCAAATCTTATTCAGAACGGGATCGTTTTCTTGTTGCTCCTCCAGCATAGAGCTCTCGTCTTCTGGTACAACCTTAACTAAGGCAAGTTTTTCCTCGTTCTGCTCCATGCGGGTACAATGGGGGCAATCAGGTCGGCATAGCGTTCTGGAAAGTGCATCAGCACTACGATGTCTTGTTCTAGGTCTGTGCTCGATTTCAACATCATGTTCCTGCAGTTTTTCGAGCCATCTTGCTATCTGTCCTTCTGGGTTCCTAAAGCTAAGTAGCCACTTTAAACTAGCATGGTCTGTTCTGATCAGGAATTTTCTGCCATACAGATATTTATAAAAGCTTTCGACGGATTTTACAACTGCTAACAGTTCCCTCCGAGTTATACAGTAGTTCTTTTCAGCTTTCGATAAAGTTTTGCTGAAGTAACCAACCACTCTTTCCTTACCATCTTGTAGCTGTGACCAGACGGCTCCAATTCCCACATTGCTGGCGTCGGTGTCCAGAATAAGTTAACCATCCGGAAGTGGAACAGGAAGAACAGGTGCTGACGTAAGCTGTTTCTTCAATATTTCAAATGCCTCTTGACATTCCTGATCCCAACAGAAGGACTTATCTTGTTCTGTCAAACGTGCCAAGGGTTTGGCGATGTCTCCAAAATTCTTGACATATCATCGGTAATAGGAACAAAGACCCAAGAAACTCCGGAGCTGGTGTTTGTCGATAGGGATTGGCCATTACTGAACGGCTTGTATCTTAGCGGGGTCAACAGCAACGCCATCCTTGCTTACGTTATGTCCTAAATAGTTGACCTGTCTCTGGAACAAGTGGCATTTCTTAACATTCAATGTTAGATTAGCGTTCTGTAATTTTTTAAAGACTTTTTCCAGGTTAGATAAATGTTCCTTAAAGGTCTTGCCCATTATAATGATGTCGTCTAGATAAACTAGACAAGTTTCCCATGACAAACCTCGCAGGATGTTCTCCATTAGCCGTTCAAACGTCGCAGGAGCATTACAGAGGCCAAACGGAAGGACCGTGAATTGTCACAACCCTGATCCGCTGGTAAAGGCTTTTTTTTTCTTTGTCTGCGGGATTCATTTTAACTTGCCAGTATCCGCTTTTAAGTTCCAAGGAAGAAAACAAAGTAGAACCCGCCAAAGCGTCGAGGGCATCACCAATCCTTGGCAGAGGATAACTGTCCTTCTTAGTGACATCATTTAGCTTTCGATAGTCGACACAAAACCACATTGATCCGTCTTTCTTTGTCACTAATACCACAGGAGAAGCCCACGGACTACTGGATGGTTCGACTATGCCATTTTGAATCATTTCTTTAAGGGCTCTGTCTGCTTTTTCCTTCTTAACTTGAGGTATCCTTCGGGGTACCTGTTGAATCGGACGTGCATCACCAGTGTCAATTCTATGTTGTACAACATCATGGCTGGGGCACCATCTGGCTCCAGTCCATCCAACCGCGCTGTGACGAGACATTCGCAGCTAGCCGGAAGTTCGATATCATCGATTAGCTTAATCGAGGCATTGTTAACTTGTTTTCGGTGCAGGAATATTTCTTCATTACCAGTACGAAGGATACGTCGGCGAAGATCCAAATGAAAACCACAGTGGAGCATAAAATCCATGCCCAGAACAAAATCTTCATCAACGTCAGCCACCAGCACCGAGTGAACAAGAGAGGTTGAACCAAACTGTAGCGTCACCTGTATCTCACCGTAGACTCTAGCAGAATCTCCGGTAGCGGTACGCAGTCTCCAACTGGTAGGCCACATCTTCTTTCGCACAATGATTGATGGTCGAACGATAGTTTTCGTAGCTCCAGTGTCTACCAGCATGCTAAAGTTCTTCCCATCAATGAGGCCATCCACATATAAGCTGTCCAAGTGATGTTGCAGAGTTGCCAATTTAATGGTGTGAGGGGCTTCGAGAATGTTTGGGGTCGATTTCGCCCTCCAGGAGTCGACCTGTTCTAGTTTTACTGCTGCTGGGGTACTTCAGCTAAAGATTTTTATTTTTGGGGGCAAGTATTTCTTATATGGCCCAGTTCTCCGCAGTTCCAGCATCTCACTGGGCGCCTTCTTTTTGGAGATAACTTCATTAATCTCTCTACTACCGCTTCGACGTCGCTAACGGAATGAACGGCATGGTCGTAGTTACCGGTGACTTCCCTTGGTCGAGCAACTCCACGTGAGGCCTCCGTCGCCGCCTCAAACTCCAGAGCAATGGTCAAGGCGTCCACAAGAGACTTCGGCCGCGCCAACCGTACAGCCCGCTGCAACTCGACGTCTCGAAGACCATCGGTGAAGGTTTGGACTGCCAGGCACTCCAGGAAATCCTCCGCTGAATTTGAATACGCAAGTCGTACCATTCTTGCTACTTCCGCCTCAAATTCCTGGATAGTCTCTCCATTTTTCTGCTTTCGGCCCTTTAACTGCATTCGGTACACCGGTTGTAGATGAGTTTGACCATAACGCATCTCTAGACAATTGACCAATAACTCGAAGTTGTCAGCTTCATCCGGTGTCAATGACTGCAAGGCGTTTAAAGCAGAGCCACTGTTAGGGACAATGCCTTCTCCTGGGATGACCATCCATTCGCTCTGGCCGCTGCGTCGAATTGTTTCAGGTAATTTGGCCAGGAAGTTTTTCCATCGAAGGTCGGGGGTTTCATTGTAGTTCGTACCTGGGTCGCCTCCCTATTTCCTCGTCGGTCGATGTCTACGTGGCAGGTTTCCATCGTTTCTGCATCTTCGTCGCCGTGGTGGATGGGCTGGTTTTGACGATCAGCTTCCTGTTCTCGTTGAAGCTTCCTTATTTCGGACTGCATTTGTTGGTTGATCTCGTCTCGCAAGTTGGCCACTTGGTGATTCTGCTTGTCTCGCAAGTTGGCCAATTGGTGATTCTGCTCGTCTCGCATGTTGGCCACTTGCTGGTTCAAGTTGTCCACTTGCTGATTCAAGTTGGTCACTTGCTGGTTTTGTTTGTCTCGCAAGTTGCACATTTCGGAGCGCAAATGCGATATTTGCTGGGAGAAGGAACTGGATAACTCTTCTGGTAGGGTAGACATCCGTTGTGATAGCTGACACACCTCTTCGCGCTGGCTTCTTATCTGACTGGATAGCTCCTCTTGTTGGTTCGTCATTCTTTGTGATAGCTGGGACATATCTTCGCGCTGGCTGCTTATCTGACTGGACAACTGGGACAGTTGTTGCGTCTGTTTCTCTTGTTGGTTTGTCATTCGTTGTGATAGTTCAGAAATTGATTTTTGAACAGGGTCACCGAACTCCACAACGTCAGGGTCCAAATTATTACTTAGGTAGTATTCACGGAGCCTATTTAACAATACAGATTTGGTCCCAGTAGTCTCCAACTCCAATTCTTCGAGCTCTCTTCTAAGCTCAGCCACCAATAGTTCATTTATCTTCTTTCCAGGCATTCTTGTATCTTCACCCCACACCTGACACCAATTTAAAACACTTATGGGGACTTTTACACAATTTATTTACAAAATTGTTAAGATACACTGAACTCTGCTGAATAACGTCTAAACTGCTTGACAATACAATGAACTCTTGTGAATATTTAAACTTGAACTGACGTTAACTGCCCATACATCCCCTTATATACAACATTATTTAATCTAGTCAGTGTGTTTAGAACTTTCTAGAATCTTCTAGAAACATTATTTAATCTAGTCAGTGTGTTTAGAACTTTCTAGAATTTTCTAGAAACATTATTTAATCTAGTTAGTGTGTTTAGAAGTTTCTAGAATAACAATCTTTCAAATTAAGGTCCTTTTCTTTACGGTTATCCCCTTACAATATTTTGATATGAAATTTTAGTCATGAATAGTTTGTTTCATTTTACGTGGTAGACGCATGTTTTTATTACACAAATTTTTTTTTCTCTATAAACCATCATAATTTTCTTTAAATTATCATTTATTCAAAATGAAAGTATGCGTCTACCACGTAAAATGAAACAAACTATTCATGACTAAAATTTCATATCAAAATATTTTGAAATTTTTGAGAAAAACCCAATACAGATTTAAAATATTCTATTCGTTGATTTAAAGCGCCCTCTACTATGAACCTCCGAGTACAGTTCGGTGAATCAGTAGCTGTTTTAAATATCGGGGTAAATTTATACCTGACAAAATTTTTACATTTATTCTCTGTACTGGGTTTGTTTGAGTATCGTTGCTCTTTCTAGGTTTCGCGCCAAAATGTTGGAGTATATCACCTTAAGGAATGTGCGGGATTTAGACAATAACATTCCAGGAGGAATGTATCTAAGGAGCAGACAGTGTAACGGGATAACCGATTAAGAAAAGGACCTTTACGTGAAAGACTATTTTCAGGTTATTTGTTCTAGAATGTTCTTTCTCTTTCTAGTATATAATGATTAAGTTCGATTTATGTTTCGCGTTCATTCTAGAATGTTCTTTTGTTTTATATAAGGGGATGTATAGACAGTTAAGGGGAGTTCAAATAATAGTTCATTGTATTGTCAATAAGTTTAGACGTTAACCAGCAGAGTTCTGTGTATCTTTACAATTTTGTGAATAAATTGTGTTAAAGTCCCCATAAGTGTTTCAATATGTAGGATCCTTCAGAACTTTTAAACATCCAACAATACTACTTAATTTAATTGATATTCATTTTTTATTACTTGTTATTACCTAAAGCTACCGTAGGAGATATGTTATCAGTACAGATCATAGGTATATTCGTTTGTTTGGAAGAATTCCCAGTTTTTGTTGAGAAATCTTTTTTGGTTTGGCTATTATTTATGTTTCTTTCTTCTTACAAGAGAGTGGCATCCTCACTTCAAATATTTATTTGTTGTCACAAATTGTCAATTATAATATCTTTTTGTTTAATTATGTAGTGTATAAGACTTAATACCTCACATACCTTTGTTTTCATCTATTACTCGCTCCATTGTATCGTAAGGAGATTGGTCTACACTTCCGGGATTATCAATATACGTAAGCAGCTAAAAGAGTCATTATCAATACCACTATAATATTTTGCACCACTAGGATGAAATATTGATACATGTTTATACACTTCACACCCGATAAAACATTATTTTTACACTTTTTACATAAATTATTAGATGCATCAAACGTGTCAGTATTACTTCACCCCATTTTGCCAATCACATAGCCACTTTAATATAATTTTAAAAAATAAGCAACTTAAAAATTGCAAATTTATTAAATTAATTTAAAGATTTTTTAATAGCGTGGGAGGTATATAAGAATGTAACTTTTTTTAATGCTGTATACATAAAATCAATAAATTCTTATACTTTATGTTGTTTTAAATGGGTTTTCAACGAAATTTAAACTCTTAGTATTTCCTTTTCTGTATAAGCATATCCGTTGGCAAACATTTATAAAAGCGTATTAGAGCCCATAATCCTTCGAATGTATATATTACGAACACACATTATCATTAATATACAGTTACACGAGCAGACCACCAACTAAAACTAAACAAGAAAAAATGCAAGTGAAAAATTGTTAGAATAATTGAAATTATTTTCGCGGTAAACCATAAAAAACTCTATTTAAACAAATTACTCACGATTTTGTCAGCAAAAACAATATTTGGGTTCAAATATGCGGTAAGGTCAGTGCCATTACATTCGTTATTTAAAAGACAAATACACACCTCTTTAATAGAAAACATGTTTTTTACGTTTGATCCTCTGCTAAGGAATCTGTATTACCAATTGTAAACACCATACAAGTAAAAGATACTTTAAAAAAATACAGTAAACAATAAAAATATGTCTGGAAGTTAAATGTAATCAAATTTTAAATTAAATTTAATAGTCCAATCAATAGACAGACAAAAGGCTATATTTGAGAATAATTCAATGAATCGGACCGGTGCAGTTGGGGGCAATAATTATACATATTATATACTATATTATATACAAAAAGTAACTTCTGAAAGGGTATTGATTATAAGCTGTGAGAGTTGGCCAAAACCAGTTTTTTTATTCTACAGGTTAAAGTATGCATTTTATGAAAAAAAGTTTAATATAAAAGTTATAGGGAATAAAAAACCTACAATTAACGTATTTAAAAAGTCAATTTGGTCCAATTTTTATTGCAAAAAAAACAAAAAATCTCTCAACATGGTCGTTTTTTCAATGCTCTTTTTTTTTAAAACGACTTTTTTATTACTTTTATGGCCTTAAAATGGAGCTTTTGTAATTCTGCAATTCTAAAAAAAATTAAAAGTTAATCGAATAATTTGTTGCTGAGATACTGTTAAATGTTTATCCCAAGTCATTTCATGTTGAGGGAATAACTATGTATGTGTGAGCAAGTTAGGGGTAACAGAAACACCTACGATCTATAAGATCTATTGTGTCTCCTTTTCTTGCTATATTTTTGATGGTTTCTCAGACTTATAGCAGCTCTTTTAGTCCTATCTTCCTTAGATGGTTTAGGATATCGTTGGGTTTTAAGTTAGGTAGATTTTTCTTTTCTATTTCGTATGACCCTAGGTAATTGACACTAGAATTACGTAATGAAATGCATTCTGATATTATGTGTATTGAGGTTTCATCATCTACCTCACAGAATTTGCCTTGCGTTTTAGTATATCTATCTTTATACATATATAAAAATCTTCGAATAAGTGTGTGTTGTATGTAACTGAGCTTCTCTCAAATGTCTGGACCGATTTTGATAAATACAAAAATTATCTCAATTTATTTTAAGAAAGATGAAATCAAAAAAAATATCATTGATAGTCGAGTCGTAATTTTATAGGCGGAAAATGAAAAAAGTTTCGTTTCTATTAAAATATTATTACAGAAAACTGTATCATTGTCATATTTAGTAAAGCGTGTTATCAATAGATATCAAAGATCAAAGAATAATATTATTCTGACGTTTTATAAGTTTTTAAAATACATTTTCAAAGACAATGACCGTTCAACTAATAAGAACAACTACTTCCTGGGCTATATGCCCCAACGGATATTGGATTACACTTCAAAGTCAAACGGGGGTGGCATATCTAATAGATATTAAACCAACCATTCTGGTTTGCAGTTAGAAGGGACAACATAACTTGTAGACCGGTTTCGGCCTATTGGGCCTCGTCAGGACAATGGTTGGTTTAATATCTATAAGATATGCCAACCCCGTTTGACTTTGAAGTGTAATTCAATATACGTTGGGGCATATAGCCCAGGAAGTAGTTGTTTTTTCTTAGTTGAACGGTCATTGTCTTTGAAAATGTTTTTCAAAAAGTTTCGTTTCTAGTGCTTTTTTACTATTGTAGCGTTTTTAAAAAACCCTGTTAATTAAAATCTTTTTTCATAATTTCTTTTTAATCTAGAAGCCTACTCTGTATTCGTAACGTTCTATTTTGTTCGAGAAACGTCCAGTACTTTTCAAAGTAATGATCTCTTTGGTACAAAAGTATTGATTTTTTTTCTAACCAATCATATCTTTCGGTTGAATCAGGTGTTTGTTCTTGTAAAGCTGACTTGCGCGAAAAAAGAGAACGAGCATTCATTCAAGGTGTGGCTTCGATGTCACTAACATCTCGAGTAATTGTAGTTTCAACTTTCCCGGTTTTTTTAATTTATCTTAAAATTGCAAAGCAATTTAGTGTTTCTAGTGCCTATTTTCATTTGTTCCGATTAAAAGTTTATCTGAAGATTTCCAGATAGTGCTATCTTTAAGATTACTTCAAATATCGTGTAATTATGACTGTAGATTAGTCAGAATTACAGTATTTTGTTGATAGACGAACTATCTTTGAAACATTTAGAAGCTAACGTATGTTTTTGTAATATTTTTTATACCTTTACCGAATATAAAAGTACCGTTTATTTCTCTGGAAAATTTAATCTTAATTTTATTTACCGTACCTATATATCTTCAGCAATAAAAAGTGCAGTGCCATATTGAAATTAACCGGGATGTGTTTTTTTTTTGTATTCCTTACCTGTATCTTTGTCATTTGTATGTTTTTTGTATTTCTTATCAGTAAATTTTTCATTTATATATTTTCTTACCTGTATTTCGTACTTGTTTTTTTTTAATTTATACCTTCATATGTGAGTACTCTTTTAACTCGAGTTAATACAAAAAGCAAAAGGTAAATTTTAATAATTCTTGTCCAGATTTCAATTGTTTTACTTTTCGCTTCACAGGGTACACAGAAATAACAAATAGCTGTTATTTTAAATGTAATAAAAGATTTGATTTTGGACTGATCACCAAGGTGATTATGTAATATGTTTTATTCACAATCACATATGTAATGTAACCATTATCGACATTTCAAAAGTTAGAAAGTAAAACTTTTTTATACAGTAGCACTTCCCGACCTAGGTCGGGAAATGGCCACTTCCCGACCTGTCATTCTTCTTCTTTTTTATTATTATTTACTAAGCTTCTTAATTTTAACTCGGACAACTGTCTAATTATTCCATTAAACTAATCATATAATTGTTCATTGCTGCAGGTAGTAGACTATGACAATGACGTTTCTCGATTTCTCATTATATTGACAGTAACTTCAGATTAAAAAGAAAACTCATTTAGTAAAATGTCTGACAGTGATATAGAGATGGAAAATACTCCTCCAGAAATAACTGAAATGGCTAACAGTGTCATTCAATCTTTGCTTCCTGATAAAAGTAAAACACGTTACGAAAACGTATATTCACAATATAAGAAATGGTGCACAATGAAGAATGTTAACATCGAATCTGAAACAGTTATCTTAGCATATTTCAGTGAACTTAGCAAAAATAAAAAAGCATCATCATTATGGTCTACCTATTCTATGCTAAAAGCTACATTGAATATCAATAATAATATTGATATTTCAAAATATGGAAAACTGGTAGCATTTTTAAAAACGCGTAATACTGTCTATAAGCCTAAAAAATCTAGTACTTTCACTGAAACCCAAATAGAAAAGTTTTTAAATGAAGCTTCTTTGGAATTTCTTCCTCAAAAGGTAAATTTATGAAAATACTTATTAATTAATTTAGTACAAATGTGTAATTACTTTTAGGTTGCTTTAATAATTGGTATTTCTGGGGCATGTAGAAGCGACGAACTTTTTAAAATGAAATTAAAAGATATAGATTTTCTTGAAAATAAGATTTGTATCACAATTCCAGATACAAAAACCTATCAATCGAGGTCGTTCATCATTACCAACAAGAATTGGATTGAAACAGTGTTGGAATATATAAAAATGAGAAAAAACATTGAAAATGATAGATTTTTTATGCAAATTAGATACTCAAAAATAACTAAACAACCTCTCGGTCATAACTCAATTGCACAGATCCCGAAAAAAATAGCCACTTATTTAAAATTAAATAATGTGGAAACTTACACTGGTCATTGCTTTAGGCGCACTGCAGCAACTTTATTGGCCAACAAAGGGGGAGATATAATGCAACTAAAAAGATTAGGGGGCTGGAAATCAAGCGCTGTAGCTGAAAGTTACGTAGAAAATTCTACTGATGGGCAAATAAGAATTGCGGAGCTGTTGACATCATGTGAATCTCGGTCATCAGTTTCTGCCTCAGCATCCAGTACTTCCAATCAAGAATTAAATATTACTGCTTCAAAATCTTCAAAACAGTCTGGATTATCCCTTGTTATCAACGCTAGGGATAATGCCAATGTTACTATTAATATTAATAATAATTAATTACAAGGTATATCTACCTACCTAAGTTAGTCTAAGTTACCTTTTATTTCATTTTGTTAAAATACCTTAATACCAATAAATATTAAATAATAAGAAGAAGACAATTATTGATTATTTAGGACATACGAGAATACTAGGTATTTTAGAAATATACATAGTTTATAAATTGTTATTTTTAAATTATTTTCTGAAACAATTGATTGTGAATAAAATAGTATACAAACCTCAGTAGAAAGTTTCCTACTGTCTCGAGATGTAACTGACTTCGGCGCTACGCGCCTCAGTCAGTTATCTCATCTCTCGACAGTAATGAAACACTTTCCACCTCGGTGTGTAATATACTATTTATTGTATTAACATAAATATCTGTCTATATTTGTTTGTCTTGTTTACTATTTAAACAAATAATAAATATTGTTACTAGTTTAAATAGATAATTTCTTTTCCTAACTAGAGCATGTTACTCTGATCAATATTTTTAGTTAATCAAATAAGTTTTATTAAAGTAACTAAATTTTGTTTTATCAAAAATTTTTTTATTTTACAAAATTGAATTTTCACCATAAGGATAAGTAAGGAAAAGCGTAAGTATAATTATTTTCTGTTTCCTAAATAAAAGTGTGTAATTTCAATTCTAGAAAGAATAATCTGCCGGGTTATCTTATCAAATCTTATATATCTTTTATCTTTTACCTGGGTTTCTTATATTCCTTCATCCTTAGGATAAAAAAAATAAGTGGCGCCCATTTTCCTTTCTCTGTCATTTTCCCTTTTTTGTCCCTTTTAATTTTTCTTACCTTATTAAATATATTCTTTTTTATTTTTTCGATAATTTTTCATTGAGCTCGTCCGAATCGACGCTCGCTCTCCACCAACCAACTGAGTGCCGTTCGCAATAGTGAACCTTAAGACGAGCATTTACCACCTACCGATAAAAAAGGTTACACTATTAGTAAACAAAACACATTCCTGCTTCTAGAGGAAGGAAGGAAAACTAGTATTTTTCTTAACGAAGCGTGTATTAAAATTATAAATTGTTAGCTGAGCGCTTTCGGCCTAACACCGGCCATCATCGGAGCTAAAACTAAATTAAGGAACAATATAACAATTTTAGTAAAAAACAACAAAACTGGTTACTTACGTCCTAAAGTAAATTAATACCCGAGAGGAGAAAATGAAGAATAGACTGTACAGTCATCCAAAAATAACCAATCCATAGGAAAAGCATCTACCATGGGGTGGTCAATAAATCAATATCAAACATATATATAATAAAATGAAAAAAAAAATATATATATATATATGTTTGATGTTGATTTAGTAAAAAAGGGATGACATCTTTAGATCTAACAAATATATATTTTAAACTGTTGACGTACTTATAAGAAATAATCAAATTAGGAATATAAGAAGTTATAATTTTTGAAATGCTATCAGAAATAGTTCCAAAATAAGGTAAAGATCTATAAATTTTAATAGAAGAGTCATCTTTATAACTATAGGCTAAATATCTCCTGAATCTGTATTTAACTTTTTTAATCCTAACATCAATTAACTGAGGAGAATAACCATTCCATCCTGCAAGAGTTTTTAAGATATTAACTTCTTTTTTTATAATCTTCAGGTGAAAGAGGGATCTTGAGCAACCTGTGTACATAATAATTAAAAGCAGCCATTTTATGTTGAAAAGGGTGATTGGAATTAGCAGGAATTAGATGATCGGTTTGAGTAGGTTTTCTAAAGATAGAGAAAGAAACATGGTTATTAACCCTAGAGATAGTAAGGTCCAGAAAATTAATTGACTTATCTATTTCAGTTTCTAAAGTGAAAGCAATGGAGGAATGTAAATTATTTAAGTCAGAAAAAATCATATTAGCATCTAAGACGGAACCAGAAACAACATATCTCTCCCAAAATAATTTTCTTTGAAATTCTAGTTGTTATTATTATTGAATATAACCTTGTTTTCCAAATTATCCAAAAAAAGGTCAGCTAATAAAGGAGACAAGGGGGACTCATTGCTAAACCATGAGGTTGTTAATAAAGAACATTGTTAAAAGTAAAAAAATCCTGTCTTAAGCAAAAACTAAGGAGGTTAATAATTTGAGTTATCTTAGTATCTGAGACATTGTTATCCTGTAATAATTTAGTAACGATGGGGATAGTTTCATCTCTAGGAACATTAGTAAAAAGGTTACTTACATCAAAAGATACCATTAGAAATTCGGTAGGAAGTTGACAATTTTTGATCTTGTCTATTAAGTGTAAAGAATAGGCATGTTGACAGTAGTTGTAAATCCATGTAAAGTTAAATTTAAATGGTTAATGGTAATATTTAAATACCTAAAATCATATTTATTAAACGTAATTAATAATATTTTATTAATTAAAATTAATTCAAAAAACTTTATTTAATACACATTATCACGTGACTGTGAACGCCAATCACAGCGCATGACGTCATGAACCGATAAACAACTTAGCGTCGCTTGGTGTCACTGTGTGAACGAGTTATTTCCTTGATTTCTCTCTCTAATTACTCACTATTAGTATTTGTAACTCACTTGTTATTATAAACCATTTATAAACCGAATTGTGTTTACATTATAGAGACTGGATTCATCAAAGGAAACAGTTCTAACTTGCCGAGAATCGATTGTGTGATGGTGACGAATTTCTTTGCTATAAAGATTTTTGTGCAGCGGAACTTAACATAAATTTTTTATAGCCTGTTTTTCTTCGTAATTACAATGTTCAACTCGTATATTTTTTAGATTAGATTTTAAAATATTGTTACGTTCTAGGGGTTCAAAATAAAATCACTGCTGAACGAAAATGTCTAATTTATTTACACACACAATAAACTAAACGAATTTTAACTAAATAACTAAACTAACTATAACACACTAAATTATGTACTACAATTAACTTCGATTTATATTCACTATTTATTTTCACTTCGTAGTTCGCTCGAATATTTAGACTACTCGCTATAAACTTAAAACTTCCTGTGGGTCGTGGCTCTCCGCTTATATACAGTTCACGGCTTCCAGAACGTCTTTCGATAACACTTTCTCGACGCGCGTAGAAAGGAAGGAATTTTCTTGATTGTTCTGTTCGAGAATAAGCGCGTTGTTTACCTGGAGAGCGACAGGGGCGTACTAAGGGGATCTCGCTCGTTACACTGCCCCCTCCTTAAGACGTTCGGTCCCCGAACACCTTGGTTGGTATGTCTGAACCTACAGGCATCTCCCTTTCTGCAGCTCCCTTGCTTTTCGAAATAGCAATCCACAGTCTTCTCCTTCATTATGTTTCCGCTCGGGTTAAAAAAGCACACGAGTATCTCTATTCCTGTCTTATGGAAAAGCACCTCGAGCATGTTCCGGACGACTCTCCAGTTGAGTTGGTCTAGACCACAACCCAACTTAGGCACAGCCAGCTTCTTCACTCCCAACCTGGTGAGTTCGTCTCTTAGGTTCAGCAGGGTATTCCACATACTTCTATAGCTGGGCTTGTGATCGGAAAACCTCTTAGTCACCATGTAGAAGAGGTGACGATGACCGTCAGTGAGACTCAGAATTTTTCCGGGATGGGGCTGTTGTCTGGAGAGCTCAGATACACGTCCAAACTTCTTCCTGAAGACTAATGCTATTCCCCTGGACATACGCAGATCTTCGGCGACACAATGGGCTAGGGAATAATCTCCAGGCACAGAGAAGAGGTCCTGCTGCTGCTCGGTGGTAACTCCGAATCGTGCCTTCCCAGTTCCACCATAGTTCTCCATGAACTGGTCGAAACTCATCTCAACATGCTCTGGGCTGGTCGTCCTTCTCAGATGGGTCCCGTCTTGTTCGTCGTAGTCCGCCTCGTATTTCGCCAACCGATTTACATGGACCACGCGCCTCTTGCCCCTTGGTAGTTTTTGTATACGGTACACTACATCATTGATCCTCTTTACCACTCTGTATGGACCCTCCCAATTCCTCTGTAGCTTAGGTGATAATCCTCTCTTCTTCTGGGGGTTGTACAGCCAGACCAAATCTCCAGCGTTGAAACCACCTTCTGTAGCTTTGCTGTCATAGCGGGTCTTCATTCGGTCACTAGCAATTTCTATATTTTGTCGGACCTTCTCATGAATGTAGTGTAGCCTGCCCCTCAATGTGCTCACGTAGTCCCCACCAGCTATCTCTGTTCCGGGCTTACATCCAAACTCTAGGTCACAGGGTAATCTTATTTCCCGGCCGAACATGACACAAGCTGGTGTCTCTCTAGTAGACTCTTGCACGGCTGATCTGTAGGCCATGGTGAACAGATGAAGGTACCGGTCCCAGTCTCTTTGATGGTCAGAGACCACTTTAGCCAAATATTTTCCCACAGTTTTATTCATTCTTTCGACTAGGCCATCTGACTGTGGGTGAAGAGGTGTTGTCCTGGTCTTCTTGACTCCGAGTATTTCACAAATGCTCTGGAATAGGCCAGACTTTATCAGCACGTCTGCCACTGTCGAGGCCTCTTGGTTTGGGATGGCATGTGCTTCAACCCATTTGGTAAAGTAATCCGACGCCACCAATATGTACTTGTTCCCATCGTCGGTCTCTGGGAATGGGCCTGCGATGTCTATAGCAACTCTTTCCATGGGACTGCCTACGTTATACTGATTCATTGGCGCTCGTCGTTTTCCTCTTGGGCCATTCGTTGAAGCACAAAGTCTACATTTTCGGCACCAGTCCTTGACGTCTTCTTTGCAGTTGATCCAGTAAAAACGTTCTCTGACCTTTTCCAACGTTTTCTTGATGCCGAAGTGTCCACCGGAGGTTCCATTATGAAGTTTCTCCAATACTTCTGTCGTCCGACTCCGGGGAATTATCAGCTGAGTCCTAGCTGCAGTACCCTCGTCATTCTCGACGGACCTCTTCAACAATCCATCCTCTAAAATGATGGAGTCCCACTGCGCCCAGTAGGACTTGACCCTAGGACTCAGGTGACTCACTTCTTCCCATCTTGGTCTCTGTCCGTTTGCTTTCCAGTCAAGCAACATCTTTAGTTCGGTGTCACCTTCTTGGTCTCGCTTCAGGGATTCTGGCAGCCAATCTAGATCCACGACGGTGGTTCTTAAACAGAATTCCTTCTCTTCTGCTTTGCTGCAGTGTTTGCAGTCGGAAGGACAAGGTCTCCTAGATAATGCGTCAGCGTTGCCATGTGACTTTCCGGCCCGGTGTTCCACAGAAAAATGATATTCCTGTTCTTGGCGTTGTGGTTTAACCGGCTTCTTGCAGTTACGCTGAATGTGTCGTCTTTCGCCGCAGTTCCAGCGTCTTGGTCCACCATTACGTTTCTCTTGGAGAACTCGGCGAACTACTTCTTCGATTCTCTCGTCGCAGACTGGTGAATCATCAAGCTGTCTCACTTTGCTCTGTCCTCTGTGAGAAGCTTGTTTAGCAGCTTCAAATTCTAGGGCATGGGCCAGGGCGTCATCTAGAGTTTTGGGCCGGGCCAACCGCAACGTCTGCTGAGTCTCCGTGTCTCTCAACCCATCGACGAAGGTCTGGACAGCAAGTTGTTCTAGGAAGCTGTCCGGTGCTGAAGGATAGGCCAGCCTTACCAACGTTGCTATGTCTGCTTCGAATTCCTGCAAGGTTTCTGCACTCTTCTGATGGCGACTCTTGATTTGTGCGTGATACACTTGTTGGAGATGTGCATCACCATATCTCATTTGCAGTCTACTTGTCAGAGTCTTATAATCACCTTGTTGACTTACAGGAATGGTCTGAAGGATATTCAGTGCGTCTCCTCTTAATGCAACAATTAAGGCAGTTGCTTTCTCTTCATCGTCCCAGCAGTTGGCGTTGGCTGCTGCTTCAAATTGTTTCTGATATGTGCTCCAGGGTGATTTGCCATCAAAAGTTGGAGGTTTGATCTTTGTTCGCCCTGGCTCACCCCGTTCTCCCAGCTTAACAGAACAATATTTGCTGAAGTTCTTACTCAATCGTTCTTCCATGGTTTTCACCTGTTCTTCCAATTTTACTTGTATTTCTTCTTCCATATTAACCAATCTGCCTTCAATGTTTCCAACCCTGTCTTCAAATTTTCCAACCCTGTCTTCAAATTTTCCAATTTTATCGCTCACGTTCCCCATCTCGTCTTTTACGTTTCCCATTTCGTCTTTTACGCTTCCAATTTCGTCTTTTACGCTTCCAATCTCATTTTCCAGTTTGGAGTAATTATTCTTCAACTCATTTTCAATAAATGTCAATTTATCTCCCAAATTATCTTCCATTTTCTTAGTGTTTTCTTCCATTTTCTTAGTGTTTTCTTCCATTTTCTTAGTGTTTTCTTCCATTTTATTTTCCATTTTCTGGGTATTCTCATCCATTTTCAAGCTCATTTTTTCAAGGGCTTGCTTGAAAAATTCCATTGTCGCCTGATCCATTTTCTTCGTCTGTGATCTCGTAACTGGCATACAAAATATTCACTAATGAAGTCCACAATTTAAATTAACACAGCAGTTTAATTTACCCCACACCTGACACCAATTGTTACGTTCTAGGGGTTCAAAATAAAATCACTGCTGAACGAAAATGTCTAATTTATTTACACACACAATAAACTAAACGAATTTTAACTAAATAACTAAACTAACTATAACACACTAATTTATGTACTACAATTAACTTTGATTTATATTCACTATTTATTTTCACTTCGTAGTTCGCTCGAATATTTAGACTACTCGCTATAAACTTAAAACTTCCTGTGGGTCGTGGCTCTCCGCTTATATACAGTTCACGGCTTCCAGAACGTCTTTCGATAACACTTTCTCGACGCGCGTAGAAAGGAAGGAATTTTCTTGATTGTTCTGTTCGAAAATAAGCGCGTTGTTTACCTGGAGAGCGACAGGGGCGTACTAAGGGGATCTCGCTCGTTACAATATTATCGGTGTATTCGTTTAATTCAGAATTGGTTTCCATTTTTTCAATACCTAAAATTTATATCTGCGATATCTGATTTTACAATTTTAAAAGGTTTATTAATATTAATTTTTTATTGGTTCTTCTCTTGAATTAGTAATGGTTGTTGCAAAAAATTTATTTACGTTTACAACTGCACAGGGTGATTCTATTTGATTGCCAAAATTAATATAATTTACAAGTCCTGTTCCGCTTTCTATGTTAACGGGTAATTTTACAATATCGGATGTCCTAGCGGGAATATTAATAGAATATTTTTTTTACTTAAAGTGTCTTTTTTAGTTGTGTTAATTCTTAATAAATCAATACCAATACTTATGGCGTTTGTTAACTTAAAAATTTTAAACAGGTATATTTATAACTTCATTGTGGTTAGATTTACTGTGGGCTGTCTGAATATTAAAATCTTCATTTTTTACATGTACATCTACATACACACACACTTTGTATTTATTATTAAATAGTATTAAAGCCTAAAAAGAATTATTTCTCAAGAAAACTTTCAATTTCCTTAGAGTTTGACAGATCGCGAGCATTGTTTATCGGTTCGTGACGTAATCAAAGTCACATGACAGTTTTGGCGTTTTAGCGGGAAATTTTAAATCTATTCTAATTTATCACTTTTTTCTTTAAAATAAAACCATTTTTATTATTAAAATATTTTTTTCGCGGTTATTAAGGGTTTATCTATAAAATAAAACCAGATCCGGAAATTAGTCAACATCCCTATTCTTGATGGTATGAACAGGGGTATATCCTAATAAATCAGAGAGCAAATTATTAACAAATTTAGCCAATAAAGAGACAGAAGTATTGAAAAAACTTACAACAGGTCGCATAGGACAATCGGGTTTATGAATTTTAGAAAGGCCATAAAGTCTAGGCACTAGCATTTAAATAGAAGTGGGATTTATAGAATCAAATGTGGTGATTGTCCTACTTCTTATGTTGGTCAGACGACTCTTGGGACCATAATCAAAGAACACTTAGACCAGAGTCTTCAGCTTTTGGTCATCACATTGCTTTTAACAATCACAAATTTTCTCCAAACTCAAACAATAAACTTCTACACAATATTGCAGTTAAAAACTACATGAGAACTAATTTGTTAGAGAATTTAGAGATTTGAAGAGAAATGGTTTCTAACCCTGATTTTTGTGTTAACACTCAAATTAATCTAACTGTAAATTTAAACCGTTGTTCAAAGGATTGTGAAGCTCTCATTTCGATTAGTTAACCTCCTTTAGACAGTAATAGCTGTTAGTTTTATTTGTTAAGGAATATGCACTTTACTTTTTTTGTATATTTACTATATCAATTGTTTCCTCTGCATAATTAATATTTTAATTAATAATTAATAATTCTTAATTAAATTGCATATTTCTACTTTATTTAACTTTTGTAAAACTTGTTTATTTACAACCTGTAAAGGTACTTTCATTCTTCTTTTCTTGTCCACTTCATTGGGCTGTCAAATTCTTCTTTCCCTACAATCATAGTTTCTAAAGTTTACTTTACTCAGCTAAATGTTTTTAACTTTTAATTTGTTGGCAACTGATCTACGTCACTTCCTTTCTCTTCTTCTCAATTCCAACGAACCTCCATCTTTTCTCGTCATTATGGTTCTTCTGGGTAGACATGATTTAGTTGTTAGAAGCCAACTGCTTCCACCGTCTTTTATATTAAGCACTAATTGGCTTACAACCACTTCAATGCTAAGTGCAAACTTCTTTTTGTACTTGATGTGGCTATATTCCATCGTAGATGCCTCACAGTAAGTTTTATCGTGCTTCTTAACTCTTGTCATTTAATGATAAAATAGATTTTCTTGCAGCTTCTACACCGACTGTTTTTAATTTTAATTTCCCTTCCTTGCTCTTCTTCAAAGAGCCTGAAAGTTTCAACTTTTTATTATATATATGTTTGATGTTGATTTATTGACCACCCCATGGAAGATGCTTTTCCTATGGATTGGTTATTTTTGGATGACTGTAAAGTCTATTCTTCACTTTCTTCTCTGAGATATTGATTTACTTTAGGACGTAAGTTACCAATTTGTTGTTTTTTACTGAGATTGTTATATTTGTCCTTAATTTAGTTTTAGCTCCGATGATGGCCGGTGTTAGGTGTTTAAAAAATGATTTAACGAACATACCACCTACATTGTGTTGTTTACAGTAAAAGTAAAACGGTGTTTATAAGCTGTCCTCCAAAAAAAGGAATTTTGTGTGGGTTTTACGGTGAATAAAAATGTGATTTTTAGCATACAACTGAGAAAGGGTATGTACACTATTTTGCAATAATTATTTTAACAAAAAGTTGCATAAATTGGAAGATATTTGCGAAATAGTGGAAATTATTTATTTTTAATAAGAAATTCTCTCTATGATAACCTGATTTATACCTGTTTTGTTATCAAAATCAGATACTGTATAAACTAACAAAAGAAGAATTATTTTATAAATTAGAAAACCTTATTACTAAAAAAAGTGATGAAATAAAAACGGAAATTAAGTCACTAGATGATAAATTTAGTAAAGAGTTGCATGATCTTAAGAATAAATACCACGATCTAGAAAAAAAAGTTGCGTACATTGAAAGAGCTAACAAAAAAATAACATTGTCATCTTTGGTATCAAAACAGATCAAGATAATCTACTGACTTATACACTGAATAAATTAAACCTTATTTTCCAACTAAACTTAAAGAGAAACAGATATAAACAATATCTACATGAAAGGAGAAAAAGGAACTATCGTAGTAGAATTTATTTCATTCCTGAAAAAGCAGAGAATTTTTGAAAATATCAAGAATCTTAGAAATACAGGTATTGCTATCAGCCACGACCAACGGCAAGAAGATCAAACCAATACAAAAATCTTGGTTAAAAACCTGAAGGAAGCCAGAAAAAAGAACTTAAAAGCTTACATAAAAAACTTTAAGTTGTATATAAACGAAATTCCCTACTGAGTACAAGAATTAGAAAGACGTAACACGAATACGACATCAGCAGAGGAGGTCGAAGCCGACTTGTCTGGGGAAACTTCTACCCCGACAACAATAAGTCAGAAAGCCGAAACAGACGCCACATCTTCTTCTGAAGAAGAGGTTGAAGCCGAACTCTCAGAGAACTCATCTCACCCAATTACAAAAATACAGCAAGTCCAAAACACAAAAGAGACAGCAGATCAAACCAATAAAGACATTAATAAGGCAAAGAAACTAGTAGGCATCAAAAGTATTAATCCCAACACCAGGTCAGGTGGTAGAATTCGAAAACCATCGGTGCCATAATGTGTTCAGCAAATTTTTATTCATATAGTGATAGTTGAAAAAAAAATTTTATTTCTATACCGTTTTAAATTTTAAATTGTTAATTATACCGCAACATTCATTTTAATTAATATGGATCCCTATATAAGATATTTTGAAGTAGAAAAGTTGACAACTTGTCCGTTATATAAGTGTAACGAAGCAAAAGAAGTTCTATCTATTAATAACCATTTAAAAAACTTTAAAATTCTTAACACTAACATTTGCAGCATTTCGAAAAATATCGATGAACTAAAAATATCTCTACAGGAACTTGACACATCTTTTGAATGCATTGTTTTGACAGAAACTTGGCACGTTTCAGATACCTCTCTCTTCAATATACCCGATTACTTAACCCTATATAATGATGGTAGTTACAACCGAAATGATGGCGTTATCGTTTTTGTAAAAGCTAAATTGTACCATTCTCATGATTTAATTAAACTAAATGGAAGTACACTATTAAAAATTAAAATTATTATAGATAAGCAGACCGTATGCATTAATGCCTTTTATAGATCTCCAGCTAGTAAAATTAAAGATTTTCTAGACCAACTTAACGACATATTAAATAAAGAAAATAAAGATTTTGATTACAATCTATTAGTAGGGGATATTAATATAGATTTACTGAAAGAAACCGAGAATTCTAAAAATTATCTGGATATGATGAGTGAGTACGGGTTTCACTCAACGATAAATACCGCTACAAGAGAAAAAAACGGATCTACATCATGTCTAGATCATATATTTATCAAAACAAAACACCAAAATCGTAATAACTTACTACCTCTAACTATTTCTACCACAATTACAGATCACTACTTAACACTATTACAAATTGTATTAAGTAAAACAAAAAATGAATTAATGAATAAAAATAAAAATAAAAAATATTTTCAAAGAATAGACGAAACATTATTACGTGAAATTAGTAGTTGCATTAACTGGGAAGATGTTTTAAATCCAATACATCAGGACCTTGAATCAGCAACAGAAAAACTTATTAACATAATAAACACTTGCGTACATAAATCAACTAAATATATTAAAATTAAAAATGATGAACGTAAAAGAAAAAACTGGATAACAAAGTCACTAATCAGACATGTTAATCAAAAAAACGATTTATATCTATTGTGGAAACAAAATCCAAATAATGAAAATATGAAAAACAATTACTTAACATTTAAAAAAGAAACTGAAAAAAAGATAAAGACTGCAAAAAAAGAATATTATAAAAAATTAGTCGAAAATGAACAAAATTCGAGTAAAAAACTTTGGAACGTAGTAAATGAAATTCTAAACATCAAAACAACAAACAAACAAATAAATAATATAAAAAATGAAAACAACGAAACCGTTACAGATCCAAGCGTGGTTGCAGATATATTTAATAAATTCTTTGCCAATGTAGGGGAAAACCTAGCAAAAAATATACAACAGAATCCGAACTCCAAAAGTGAAAATAAAATAAATAATTATTTCATTTTTCTAGCACCTACTAATGAAACTGAGGTTGAAAATACTATAAAAAATCTAAAAAATAAAAAATCACCTGGGCATGATGGAATTAAAGCCGAAACTCTGAAGATAATTTTTAAATTTATAAGTAAACCTTTGACGGAAATCATTAACAAATCTTTTGAAGTAGGTTACTTCCCTTCAATCTTAAAAAACTCAATTGTAACTCCAATATTCAAAAGTGGCGATACCGAAAATATTTCAAATTATAGGCCTATTTCTGTCTTACCAGCCATTAGCAAAATTGTTGAAAAAATTTTAAAAACAAAAATAAATGCTTTTTTATCTAAATATAATCTCCTGTCACCGTCACAGTTTGGCTTCAGAGACAATAAATCTACTCAAGATGCAATTCATTCATTAACTACAGACATATATAAATCAAATACTCAAATACTCCATCAATAGCGGTTTTTCTAGATTTAAGAAAGGCATTTGACACTGTCGATCACTCCATACTTTTAAATACACTAGAAGATATGGGTGTGAGAGGTACAGCGCACAAGCTATTTAAAAGTTATCTTACAAATAGAAACCAAAAAGTTAAAATTAAAGACCAGATAAGCACAGAGACAAAAATCACATGCGGTGTACCTCAAGGGACAGTGTTAGGGCCTATATTATTTACCATCTACTTAAATAACCTATTTCTACAGAAAACGTATGGCAAAGTTAAAAGTTTCGTGGATGACACCATCATATATTACAAAAATAAAAACTGGTAGTACCTTAAATTAAACATTGAAAGTGATCTGAGCAAACTCAAAGACTGGTTTGACAGCAGATCACTTTCAATTAATCTTGATAAAACTGTATACGTACCATTTAGCAGTTATAAAAATTCCCTGCCAGATTACACTCTAAATATCCAAAAAAAAAAAAAATCTATTAAACCTGCAAAAAGAATTAAATACCTAGGAATATATATAGACAGCCACCTTAGGTGGGACAGTCATATGGAATATCTAACAAAAAAGCTACGTAGCATTTTATTTCGATTTAAACAAGTTGGACATTTCATAAACTACAAACAAAAACAAATTTTATACCATAGTTTGGTCGAATCGCACTTAAACTATGGCATTATTGCTTGGGGAGGGGTATCGAGAACTTACATACATTCTGTTGAAGTCTCTCAAAAACGATTTCTCAAAATAATGCTTGACAAACCTGCGAGATATCCAAGCCATCAGCTTTATTCTGAAACAAAAATGTTAGATATTAGACAATTATATAGTATTCAGTTAGGATTCCAACAATATAAAAATAAAAATGAACTTACCAGCTTAAACCATCCATATGCGACTAGAACAAAATATCTAAATTGTGTACCTCTGACTTTTAAATCGATTTAGCGCCATAATTATTCAATTACTTGCCACAAAGAATAAAGCATGAAACGTCTTTCAAACATTTTAAAAAGGAATTAATAACTTATATAAAACAATGTGACAAAAATGACATACCTACATAAAATTATAGATGGTTGAACAAAAGAAGGGATCCACTTTTCTACTTTTCACTTCATTTTCTTTCTCGTAATAACTTAAATTTATTACCCATAACATAGAAATAGTATATTACTTTAAGAGTGGAGTAAATTGCATATTATAGCGAGTGTGTTTGGCCCATGAGCGAGCTTGCGAGCGAAGGGGCTAAAGAAACGAGCTAAATATGTAATTTGCTCCTCGAGTGAAGTACTATGCTTTACCCACGACTTACCAAATCGTTTTGTATAAAACTTAAAACAACAAATATAAAATTTAAATTTTGGCATAAGTAGTCAAAGATATCCGATTTCGCAGACAGTTCTGTCTGAGAAATGTCAAATGTTAGTTTAATTTAATGAAAACTGTAGGTTACCAACATAATAATACAGGTTTCTATTTACTTACTTCACTAGTTTAGTAAATGAAACTATAACACAACTCTCCAATAATTTGACACTTACTGACAGAGTTATAGGTTAAAAAATACGCAATTTACTTATGAGTCGTGGGTAAAAAAAATAATCCTATTTTTTTAATTTAGGGCATCCTCTTAGAGGTATTTCATTATGTATATATATGATATTTTTTTTCTTCTTTTTTAATGTACTATTTTAATATTAACTGTGTTCTTTTAAATTGATTAAATACCACAAACAAGTATTTATAATACTTCTGTGGCTGAATTGTGTTTATTCATTATGTATTGTATTATGTATTGTAGATAGTGTATTGTATTTGATATTATGGATGAATAAACATTACAAACATTACTTGCTTACTTACCTCGGTTATAATGTTGGATATAATCTGTCGTGTCATTCGCGTCAGCTTATCGAATAGATGCCTTGCATTCTCTTAGCAGAAACCTTGAAACACTGTGAGGTCATTTTACTACTATAAAATCAATAAACGGCCGAAGGAGTTTTATCGTTATTAGCTGTGGTTAATGGTAGTTGACGATCTCATAGCAAAGCTTAAAAGAGAAAAGTTTCGTCCTCTGGGCTATGCTGATGATTTATTTATTGTGTTAAGAGGTAGTTAAACATAACAGTATTCTTTGCTAACTGCATGCAAAGTGCCTTAAACCTCATAACTATTTCGAAAAAAGGACTTTTAGCCAAAACGACACTTATTCTACCTTTTGTAATAAATATAGTAATACTTTCATTCTCATAGTTATCCTCGACAGGAAAACCTCTAAAGCCATAAGGCCTATGTAGATATGCCGTAGGCTTTTTGGGAAAACATAGAGTCGTTAACCTTAAAATAATATATTCTTCATATCTAACGGTTCTCAGACCCCTGATCACCTATGCTGCGCTAGTTTGGTGGTACAACACAACGCAACAAAAGACAATAGGTAATAGCGTTAAAAATACTGCCTTGTATAGTGATCACTGGCGCAATGAGATCGTGTCCTAATGCCACCCAACATTACGCTTTTAGCGCCTCAATTTATTCTGAATATTTATTTATATCGATAGCAAAGCTGCTTTGAAAGCTCTACAAACTACCACATTCGAGTTCATAACAGCCTGAAACTGCAACTGGCTAAACACAAAAAACTTTTTTGATGGTTCAATTATGTTATCGTAAGCATTTTTCTTGTTTCTTTATATATTTCTGTCTTTTGCACTTGTAAAGGGTGTCATTAAGTGGCAAGAAAAGTTTTGATGATTGTTTTATATGGTCTGACAGCTAAGATTGTTTAAATGTTTTAACATTTCTGTTTAGTAAGGTTTGGCAATTTATTATGAATCGTTCTTTGTAGGAATAACGCTTCCAAATTGTGGAAACTTAGTTGGAAAAAATAAATCTGTGACACTAATTATACTTTTCTTGGTTCAAAAACTTTAACAAGAGAAAAAAGTGTGCTTACCGGACAGAGCATTGCTAGTCTAGCGCAAAGTGCTGAAGAAGACACCAAAATGTCGCTTAGTCGTCGTTCTCATCTTCTTGGCTTTTGTCCTTTGGCTACCTACTTAAAAAATTTTACGTAAAGGATTTTGACTTACACGCCTATACAGCTACTGCAAGAATTAAAGCCAGATCACAATCGTTTACGTAGCATATTTGTTTGTTGGTATAATTTGAAACTGTCCGAAGATGCGGATTTTTGTGATTACTGATAAAGCTCATTTCTAGTTAAATAGCTTGGCCAATAAGCAAAATTGCCTTGTATGGGTCGAAGACAAGCCTTAAGCCATTAAAGAACTACCATTACATAAATTAAAATTGACTGTTTGGTGTGGTTTACACGCTTTTGATATTATCGGTCATTACTGCCGTTAACTAAATGTGTCCAAAATTACTCAGCTAAACATCGAAGACATTTGAAGAAGCCAATATTCAAGATACCATTAACGCTAGATTTATTGGAAAAAGTAATTAAAAATTGCACTAATCAAATGGAGCGAGTAAGTGGTAGCCGCGGTAAACATATCTCGTGAATTATATTTAAAAAATAAACGCCCATTATACATTGTTTAACATATGATGCTGTCACCTATTCTTCAAAGTTAATGCTTTGTTTATAAATACTTGTATTTATTAGTAGGTCATCTGTTAAATATAATACATAAACAAATTTTCCGGGAATATGTTTTATTACATTATTTTCTTCCTTATTTATTTCTTTGTTAATAAGTTTTAAACTTGTCTACAGTGGTGCTACAGATAGGGTATTGTCATTAAATTTCACAGATAATAAACTGCTGATTTAGTGAGGTAAATATTTTCTTATTTCATATAGTGAGGTTACTTCTTCCTTAGAGTATTTTTAATGAGTTAAATAGTTAAAACTATTTTCGGTTCGTTTAGATTTAATGAATTAGTAAATGTTTGGTAATTTATTATAACACTATAATCAAAAATCTGATCCACGCACTTAGTGCAGTTTTTTGTTAAACGCACGTATATATAAGCAATAATTTTTCAGTTAATGATCATTTTCCTGGATAATTTGGCTAAGCAGCAACGATTTTTCTTGACGCTGCATATTAGCCCTATTAAGTTATAGTGTATTTTTTGTATATCTAGCACTTATAACTTATAAGTAACCTTTACGGACAACTCTGAACGGGTAGGAGATTGGCAATAAAACATACAAAACTCAACACATAGAAAACAATAATAAGATGGGCAACTGTGACCGGTGTATACTTGTTAATGCTAAAAATAGTCGCAAAAGAAATCAAAATCACTGCAATAACTATTTCTATGTGTGGTACTTCTTAAATTGTGCGATATTCTCCTATGGAAATGCTCTTCCTGATTATTTATAATATTTTGTCTACTTGTGTTATATGAAACAGTGTTAAATTGTATGGAACATCTATTAATTATTTATTTTATAGATTTGAAAAAAGTTATTGTAGTGCTGTACCTTAGTTACAATTCTAACTTATTACTAAAATTTCATTATCAAATATACCAATTGCGTTTGGTATTAGCAGCTAATTTGTCTACCCCTTTTAATTAATAAAGTACTACTACATATCCAGTAAACTTTGGAAGCAAGCTAGTAAAAGGTGTACAGCAGTTATAGTACTTTTGGTGTAGATTGCCGGTATGTTGTAAATGTTGTACTATGAAAACTTTCTAAAAGGCGTTATTCCCTTAGCTAAGTCGTAAGTTACATTTTTAAGAGTTTTACAAGTCCCTCTCCCAAACTTGTTATTATGGTCGACAAAGTACAAACTAAACAAATTATACTTAAACACCCGTTTTAAATATTTTTTTACACATATAAAACTTCAAATTACAAATTATTAAATTAATGAAAAAAATGAAATCTAAATATTATGACAACGTGCACGGTTTAATAAGGTTAATTTAAAGAATTAATTATCCTCTTATCCTTGTAATCTTGCAAACTCTGAATCGGTGTCGCTTATACAGAGATAATTTTTCTTTCATTTTCCAATAGTCGAGATGAAACTTGAGATCAATAATCTTTCTCTTTTCCCCACATAATGACTGAATTTTATCCAATGTCGTTTATAGTAAAATATCTCGAGTGGACCACATCAAATAAATTTGGATGAACCCCTTATGATGAAATATATAATCAGAAATCGGTCCCTTAACGAATTTACAATCAATTAGAATCAGTTTCTAGACAAATCTGATTTTTCCATTTTATTGAGAGTAAATAATTTTTTAAAAAATTTGTAAAAACGAGCCTTGACTTTAATGAGATCCAAAAAAACTGATGTTTAGCTCAAGGGAAACTACTTGATTTGGGTTTGTATAAGTAAAATATCACCTCATTTTTAGACACTTACACTAAATAAAAAAATCAAAGAAAACATTATTAAAATCAACTTAGTTGTATTTCGAAGTGGTATCGTAATAAAAGAAACCAAATTGTTAGACTTACTAATTTGTTTTGTCTCGAGAATTACGAATCGCCACCAGTAGGAGAGGAAATTATACTGTAACACCGATTACGGCACAATTTTTAACTACAGCTATTAAACTAAGTAATTCCCACTGATATAGGCACGGAAACGATAGTCTGGTGAATTTTTACTTTATGCAAAACGATCCGATAGATCGTTACAATGTTACAGAGAATTGTCCTATTTTATACAGTAAGACTTTTAATCGCATCATCGTCAGAGTAACGCCTCAGCAACGTTAACAAATATTATAATAAATTCAAGAGTCAATCGGTTCTACGCATCGTGCTTTACGTACAGTATTTGGTAGACATAATCGTCCAAGTGAACTAATAATTGTTCGTATTGTTTAATGTTTCCAAGCAAGTTACACTGATTGGGCTCTGGGGCAGATCTAAGTCGACGAAGATTTTTAAAGAAAATCATATTTAGTGACTAAGCCTATTTCAGGCTTACTGGATATGCCAACAAACAAAATATGCGCAATAAGCAATCCTCAAAAAAGTGCTAAGGAAATAATTATACTCTCAAAAAAGTTACTGTTTATGGCGATTTGTGGGCTGTTAGCATTACTTCTTTCAGAACAATAACGTCGAACGTGTTACCGTCAACGAGGAACGTTACCGACCTAATGAATTTTCTTAGACCTCAATTAAATGAACCCCCATAAAGGTGGCTGACCCAAATTGGACAAATTTGTCGAAATTTAGGTCAAAATTAGGTGCTTTTTAGCAGAGCTGGGTAATTCCTTGGTAAAAATTAATTAATAATTACAATTACTTTTTTTTCCTGTAATTTGTAATTGTACTTAAATACTTTTTTTTGTTGGAGTAATTTGGAATTGTAATTAGAGCAAATTTTGTGTTGGAATTGTAATTTGTAATTAAATATTTATTAATCTAATTACAATTACTTTTACCAATAAAAACAAGAAAATTCCTGCATGACTCATGACCTTGCAGAGTTTCTTTCCAGACCCTTCCTCAAACGTTAGGCTAGAATCCGTAATCGCATCTTTTATGCCCGGTTTCTGATTATTAGCATGCTGGATAGTTATAACCAATTATTAAAAAAGTGTTTTTAAATATAATAGGTACAGCACTTTCGTCTTCTGGGCCTGTAGAGCGATTATATTTCTTTGCCACGATAGTGAATGCTCCCAGAAGAAACGCACTTTTAGATAGGAATTACGAAAAATTAGTTATAATGAAAAGTAATAATATAAACATAAAATAAAAAAAAATCTAAAAATAATTAAACTTAAGGTTTTTTTAGTACAAATACATATTGTTACAAATTTACTTACTTTTATATTCTGCTTACTGTTTATATTTTTTATATTCTGTGTTGTATTTTCTGTTTAAAGTAAATAATTTTTTATTTAAAAAACTAACTTAGTTACTTAATTTTAAAATAATTATGTTTTTTATCACTGATAAAATTATATATTTATATTGGGATTGATTTCTTTAAGAAGTAATCTTTTAACATCTTAAATTATTAAAAAAGAATTAAAAAACTTCTTAGACCAAAAAGTAATTATGAAAGTAATTGGTAATTCCATTTTTCAAATAATTGTAATTAAACTTATATAATTCCTTTCTTCTAACCATGTACTTTGTAATTGTAATTAATTACTTTTTTAAAAAAGTACTTTGTAATTGTAATTAATAGTAAATACAAGTAATTACCCAGCTCTGCTTTTTAGGTGCTATTTAGGTGCGCAAAACAAAAATTAAGTGCACTAACAGTTTTTGAAATATTTACGAAAAACCATGGGACCGCCAGTCTTTAAAAACCTAGCAGACCCTTAATAAAAAAAAAACAAAAAACTATAATTGTATAATTTTTAAATTAAGTGCTTTTTAAAACCCTAAAGATAAAATTAAAAATTTAAAAATTAAAAGTATTAAAATTTAATATATTGATTGTATATGGCAAAATGTCACATTTCCTCTTCCACTTTGAACCAAAATGGACATCGGCAGTTTGAGAACAGTTAGAAATCGGTAAAATTTTCTTGTCCCGTAATTTTTTTAATGGATAATTCGGAAGGTCACGACTAAAAAATTTTTTATTTTTGAAACGAAGTTCCCTTTCGCGCGTTACGAACAGTTACGACTGACGCTAGGAGCTAGCCAAAAAAAATTCATACCAAAAGTTGTCACGACACTATGAGACGACACACGCATGTTTCTCTCTCTCACAGACCAAAAAATAAATAACTCTCTCTCCTTCTCTCTCATAGATAGATATATTACAATTAAAAGACACTATTTTAAATTAAAAGAAAATGTACATTAAAAAGAAAATACTGTAGAAAAAATAATAATTAACTATAATAGTATTACATTTTATTTCATCCTGTTTTTATAAATTAATAAATTCATAAACATTTTAAAAATAGTTCGTAACTTGACTATTTAGGTACCTACGTCAAATTACCTTAACTGTCAGTTACTGTCAAATATTTTAGTTTTAAAATTTTGTATTGAATTGTTAATTCCTGTTTTAAATTATAAAAAGTAATTCCAAAAAGATGTGTTATCTAAAGCTCTGGTATTGTATAAATGGACACTTTTGTTAAAAGAAACGAACTGTTAGGTAAGTAGAGATTTTATACAGACAATAATAAATGCTTATGTATGTATAAACACTCTGTTGTGTTTACAAATTACTAATTCCTTCACTAATTATTTGAAAGGAACTTCGTTCCATCCGGGTGTCCCTTGACACCTCACACTTTTTTTTTAAGTCGGACCGCTGAGCTGGGACTTGCAACCGGTCATTTTCGGAAATGATGATTAATATAAAATTCACTTTGTCAGAGATGCTAATATATTGACAATAACGTTTGGTCATTGCATTATGTCTTGCTACACCTCATGCAATTGGCCGCCGTGTTCTAATGACTTTACACCCCTGGAAATATTAATTTAATTCTACGTAAGTCGCTCGTTTTTGCTAATAAGCCTACAATCGACTAAGTTATGGTAAACATAACTCCTGAAATTCAGTCTATACCGGTTGTCACGATTTATGAGAAATTGGACGCAGAAGATTAAGAGGGAGACATTTAAATGATGTTTTGAAAATTAAATATAAAAACTTACTGCTTCTAGCTTAAAAAGTTCGTTTTTTAGGTTTACGTATTCAAAGGTTAAAAACTGACCTTATTTCATAGACTTCGCTGCCAGTCCGTCTGTCTGTGACCAGGCTTTATCTCATAAACTATGTTAATTAGACAAATGAAATTTTCGCTGATGATTTATTTTGTAGCAGCTATAAAAGCCATTACTAAAAAACAGAATAAAATAAATATTTAGGGGGGCTCCCATAAGTCCCATATAACAAACGTAATTTTTTTACTAGTTTTTGATCGATATTGATAACGCTTAAAATATTCACTTAAATATAAATAATTAAATTAAAATTAAACAAATATTTAGCTGAAGCTTCCATACAAAAACATGACATTTTCACCTTTTTTATAGATAATAGTAAGAAAACCGAATCCGACTCCCACTCGGCCGTTTTTTTTTAATAAGAGTTGTATCACTGCTATTGGTACACCCTTTGGTTGTATTAATATTGCATTTTTCACCCATGTTATTTCCATTAAAGTTATCTACGTAATTGATGCTATTATATGTAATAAACTTAGTTTTATCTAACGGGATGCTCGTTTCTTAATTTAATTGAATTGTCCCCTTGTTTTTTTTCAAGTTAGAGTTAAAACTCACTAATTTATCAAGAAGGTCTTGGAATAGTACTGCAACAGACATCTCTTGTACAAATATTTAATCGCATCTAATCGAGGAACTGAAGATCTGAGTTAATTTAAATTGATATCCTCTTTAATCTTGTTGGTTTCGATTTTAACTGTTTTCAGTGCAAAGAAGATAAAACATAATTGTATTTTCAAAATAATAATTTATAAGCACTCACAGTAACTATTATTTTTCGACTGTATTTTTAGCAGTGTTATAGCAGAATTCTGATATTGTACAAGTATATAACTATTACTAAAAGCATAGGTAGGTTAATCCGGTCCTGTATCGTTTGGTCCATCGCCGACTGGCCGTTCGAGTGTTTTGATTGCTCTACCAGTTCGTGATTTCTCCACACTAACACCTCTATGGGAAAATATATGGGAACCACCTAAACTGCTGTAACCGAAACAACAAATAAACATATCTTAACAACTTGTTGACAAGTCAAATACTTCGCGATCGAACGACCATTTACTATGTCATCTGTGGCTCTCGCCGTCTGTCCGTTTGTTTTCTCTTCGAATTTTTAGGATTATTTCAATTCTTGCAATAACTGTTTTTATTAATAAAAAATTCTTTAGCATTTATTTTAATTTATTATACAAAGCATAAAAATCACATTTATAAAATATTGTTGTTAAGAAAAAATACACGAATTTGTAAATATCTAGTTGGTATCATTTTATTTTAAATTTTTTTATCTGTTTATTTTATTTCAAAAGTAATTATTTTGAGATATCTCTCATGTGATTTTTCAAATTTAAAAATTATACAAACAGGAGAAATTCGAACCTACTATTTTTACCCTTACACTATAAAAAACCAAGCCAGGGGTGCATTGCTAATTAGTCAGCTTTCCGTTCACTTTTTGAGTATTTGTTCCAATTCAATTTTTTTTTTAATTTTTGCTAGTGTTTTATCTGTTTTTTTATCTTTGCAATTTCCTTTAATTTTTTCTGAAGCTTCCCTGTTTTTTCGATTTACACACATAGCAATAAACGAGAGATTTTTTTTCTTTTTTTTATTTATTTGTTTTTTTTTGTCACTTTCTTGTTTTATGGTCTCGTTCGTGAAATTCTTTGTCAATGGCCAATAAGTCACTACTGTCACTACTTGTTTAGTTTGTTATACAAAATCGTGAATAAATAGCATACGTTCCTAACATAAATAGTGTAAATATTTCATAGTCAACGAGCTACAATATTTAATTAGTCACACAATTTAAGTGGAAACCTCCCACAAATTTTTTATTACATCGTCTCTGTGAGGTTACAATATTTGATGTATAAAATTAATATGAACATTAAAAGAATACATATTCTTTTGTTTTGTTTTTTCTTCAAATATTTTTGTTTATGTGCGTTTTCTTTCATATTTTCTTTTTCATGCTTTCTTTTTTGTTTAAAAATGTTCACTATATTTTGTAACTTTTCTAGATTTGTCCTTTTTTCAGTGTTTATTTTAATTTTACACATTTTTTTATATATTTTTTTCGTAATGACTGTGTTTTTTTTATTTATCCGATTTTTCTTTTTGTCTTGTTTTTTCTTTATTTTAATTTCTTTGCGTTTCTTTTATATTTTTTTCCAATTTTAAAGTTTTTTTTTGCTATTTGTTCATATTTATTTTACCGTATTCGCTTTTTTTCCGATTTTTTTTTTCTATTTTTTCATAAGGTTTCATTTCGTTTTTAGGATTTTTTATCATTTTTGTTTTCCCATTTTTTTCCAACTTTAGTAATTTTTTATTGTAATTTTTTTATGTTTTAAAAGTTATTATTTTATTTAAAAAGAAGGTAAAATAATCTTTCTAACCGTATTATTTAAAAATCGAAATACAACGGCATCTACTAAGTGTCTCCGCAACCTAGATGTCAAATGATGTAATAGATTTATATAGATAAACAAACATTCACTGCCATTTATTTTGAATGCATAGAACTAACTTATAAATACACACTGCGTTGTAAAATAAAATTGTCGTTTTAGTATAATCCGTTAATTAATATTTAATTTTCTTACCGTTCAAACCTTCCCTGAATTTCCAACATTAATTTAAAATCAAAACTTGCCAAATCGGTCCAGTAGTTCTGAAGGTTTATCGAGAGTAACGAACAGCAGTTTCTTTTAAAAATATTGTTTTGGTATTTCTGATTGATTCAATATAGAAGAAAGTTCAATTCTAGAGATGTACTTAATCAGTTTTCTTTCTCGTATTTAGATCAGAGAGGTAAAGAAAAAGAAAACTCTTTGATTTCTTATCGAGCATTTGATTCTATTTTGACTTTTTTTCAGGGCATTCTAGGCTCCGTAGATACTACCTAAATAATTATCTGGACCCTGACGCGGTGGAGTTTGAAGACCCAGTTCAAACAAAAAGCAATTTCTTAACAAGCGCATCAACTGTCCCAGTTATACAGTCAGATAAGGATTCAGCGCGAAAATATGACTCAGCCTTTTGGCACGCAGATGTCTTTATCCTAAACTCTACGCACGTCGTCTCCGGTCTAGATAAATGAGCCATACGAACTACAACTGTATTTGTATTTGATACGATTCAATATATTTTTAAATATTATAAATATTTATGACAGCCTCACACAGAGTTGGAATTGAGATTAACTTTGGTTGCCACTAATTTTTGTTTATATCCTCTTTATTTGAATAATTTGGGCATCTTATTCTGCGAGACAACTCCTTCCAATCCAGAATTTTGATTTTTCTGTGCTTCATCAAACTGTTTACGGGTTTTGGCTGAAAACACCAATCAGTAGGTATATCTTATTTTTTTTTATTAAGGATGTCCTATAGACCTAAATACAAATGTACCGAGAACATCTATTGGGGCAGAAGAGACAATCTTATTCAGCAAATAAGTCTTTACTGGATTTTCATACATGAACCCATCCATATTTTTTTTAATTCAAACTAAAACCCAACTTTGTAACAACGGATGACGAGCCAACAAAAGAAACAATCGCAACAACTTTACTGGCTGCAAGAGGATCTATCGCAACGAATGAAAAGTACGCAAGAGGAGTTAACCAGTAAGATAAGGAGCAAGCGGAAAGATATGCCCCAGCTATCACAACGGATGTCTACCCTAACAGAAGAGTTATCCAGTTCCTTCTCCCAGCAAATATCGCATCTGCGCTTCAAAATGTACACTCGTCGTGACGAACAAAATCAGTCGGTGGCCAACTTGCGAGAAGAGATCCAGCAAGTGCAGTCCGAGATAGAAAAGCTTAAACGAGAAGTGGAAGCTTGTCGCCGAAACCAAACCATCCACCACGGCGAAGGAGATGCAGAGAGGATGGAAACAGGTACGAAAGACGATTAAACCCCCGACCTTCGACGGGAAGACTTCCTGGTTAAATTACCTTAAATAATTTGACGCAGCGGTCACCACAGGAGAAGTCATTGTTCCTAATCATGGCTCTGCGAGGTAAGGCAAGGCGAGGCGAGACGTCCCGCATTTGTTGACACTGAATGAGGTTGACCATTTCAAGCTATTGTTAAATCGTCTCAAGATGCCATACAACCGGTGTACCGAGTGCAGTTGAAGAGCCGGAAGCAGAAGTGGCAAGAATGGTACGGTTTGTGTATCCAAATGCAGCGGAAGATTTCCGGGAGTACCTGGCGATCCATATCTTTACCGATGGTCTTCGAGACGCCAAGATCTCTTGTAAACACCTTGACCATTGCCCTATGCGGCTACGAAGGCCTCATATGGAGCTGCTCGACTGGGGGAAGAAACTGGTGACTATACGACCATGCCATTCATGCCGTCAGCGACATCGAAGTGGTAGTGGAGAGCTTAATGAAGTTCTGAGAAAGATTCGGAAGAGAAAAGAATGGACCGTTGTATGTTGTGGAGAGAGATGTCCTCATCCCCTCCTGCTTTAAAAGCATATTGGGTCCAATGGAACTCTTTAGCTTTGGACGGTGGGCTCGTTAAAAGACTTGTAGAAAATTCCGATGGCAGAGAAATTATCTAGTGTCACGCGGACAATGAAAAAGACTTATCCAGTTGGTGATTTAGTCTGGCTCTATAACCCTCGACGGCGTCGAGACATTTGTCTCATATTACAAAAGAACTGGGAAGGTCCATACACAATCAAGAAAAACGTTAACGATATCATTTGTCGGATCGGAAAAACTTCCCAGCGGTAAACCCGCCGTGGTTCATCATGTACGGTTAGCGTTTTACCAGGGAAACGACAGTGGGGATGTGCAGCAGCTCCAAGAAGATGGTTTGACTGGCTCAGGGAGTGTGTGGGATCCCAATTTAAGAAATAACATTCCAGGAGGAATGAATCTATGGAGGGGGCAGTGCAACGAAATAACCGATAAGTGAAGGACATTTACTTGTAAAAGACTGTTTTTAGGTTTTTCTAGAAACCTCTATTGTGTACTGATTAGGTTAGTTCATGTTTCTCGTTGATTCTAGAATGTTCATTTGTTCTATATAAGGGGATGTATGGGCAGTTAAGGGGATTTCAAATAATTCAAATAGTTTATTATTCTTGTAATTTAGTTTAGACGTTATTCAGCTGAGTTCTGTATATGGGTGTTTCAATACTTTATTTTGATTATTTTTAATATCCTTAATAACATTTATAAAACGTCTTATTAGTTTTTTTAGCAGGCCTTAGATGATTGCCCGTCTTATCTATAGAGAAACCAAAAATAAGATGTTACGAGATTTTATAAATTTAAAAATTAACAATTAATCGTGTTTATTTTATATAAATTATTAAAAAGAAGACCGCATACTGAGACGATAGTTTGATTTGTGCAGTTTGTGTTTGGCAACCATTTGAATAATCTAATTGTAGAAACTTTAATTTCTTTAGAGAAAGTATCGTTACAATTTATCAAACATTTATCATAAGTTAAAAACAGAATTTGTTAAGGAACATGTAACGTCACAAATACTACATGTGATTGTTACAAATTTCCCTAATAGTATCTTATTTTATTTACGTACTCAGTTTGTTAAAACGGAGTCATAAATAAAACACAAACAGCTTTGTAAACTTATTGAACAAGTATTGTAACGTTATTTGTTCCTTAGCAAATTCTACAAAATATACAAAATTTAAATTATTTGAACAATATTGCACACTCTATTGCAACAAGTTTAAACTACACTACATAATTAAACTACAACTTTATAATGTGGTCGTTTATTATCCTAAATAGAACAAAATCAAATAACTCGAATAATGGATAGTTTTTAAAATCAAAGAAAAACTCTTTTAACGTTTCTCAATTCAGGAAAAAGTGTAAACAGCAGTAAATCTTATTCTAGAAGGATTAGTTGTAATTCCTGTCACTGGTCTTTTCTCTGTTCCTCTACTTGCTAGCTCTGGTTTCTTCTTCCATTTGCTGCTGATCTATGTTTTAATATATATGTATTAGTACCTCTTTATTCGATCACTAGATAATTGTTTGTGTTTGTATATATTTTCCATTCGATACTAAAGATCGGCGACACATTTTCACCAGGTTTACAACGAAACACCAAGTCACATGGTAGTCTCATTTCTCTACCGAACAAGACATTCGCAGGTGTTTGGCCTCTTGATTCGTTAATGGCCAATCGAATTGCCATTAGGAATAGTGGAATATGTTGATCCCAATCCGTCTGACACCACTTTTGACAGATAGTTGGTAATAGTCCGACTCATTCGGTTCACGATTCCATCAGTTTGAGGGTCTGAATGTAATTCTAGTGAACCCCAAAACGGCTTACGAATTCTTCAACTAATATACCTGCTAAAGTTGTGGCTCTTCTTAATTGGGAACTGCCAAGGTTGAATCCATTTAGTGAAGTAGTCCAATACAACAAAGATGTTCTTATTTCCTACATCGCTCTGTGGAAGTGGCCCCAATACATCTACCGCGATTCTTTCAAAAGTACTTCCATCCAGGTATTATTGCATTTCCGCATTCGGTTTTTGATGCGAACCATTACTGACAGCACATGTAGTGCATGAACGACATCAATCTTTAACATAGTTATTACAAATTACCCAGTAAAATCTATGTCGGATCTTTTGCAGCATTTTAGTGATATATGTCCTCCAAAACTATCATTATGTATCTGTTTTAAAATTTCTTGTATGGCATTTTTTAGGACCACTATTTGTTTCCTTTTTCTTGTGTACCCTCGGAATTTTCCACAAATCTTTTAAGAAGTCCCCCGTCTAAAGTTAAAGTGGGTTGTTGGGCCCAATATACTTTTAAAGCAGGAAAGAATAAAGATATCTCTCTCCACAACGGACGACTATCCATTCTTTTCCACTCTCGAATCTTGCTATCTGGATTCCTAAAGCTCAGTAGCAACTTTCTACTGGCATGGTCTGTTCTGATAAAAAATCTTTTGTCATACAGATATTTATAAAAGTGCTAAATGGATTTTACAACAACCAAAAGCTCCCGCCGAGTTACCCAGTAGTTCATTTCAACTTTCGATAAACTTTTGCTAAAATATCCAACTACTTTTTCCATCTTGTAGTTCTGACAAGATGGCTCCAATTTCCATAGTGCTGGCGTGGGTACCCACAAGAAGTGGATACGCCTCTGTCTATTTTTGAATTGTCGCCAACTTTCGCGCGCCTTTTCCGTTGTTGTGTGTGTGGTCGTCGTATGCGCAGTACAGACTCTATCTATCGCCGTCAGGGTGAAAACATTCAATTCTCGTTATGCTAAACGTGCAAAACTCACAAATTTGTTAATTGCTCAGTTAAATGTAAAGTTTATGTTAAATGTATATCCAATATACGAATAATTAAACCTGCACCTAAATCATTTCTTTCGTATTGAAATACTCGGCGAAAGCAAGCCTCCGAGTCCTAAACAAAAGCTGCTTCACCATTTTTTGGTCCTTCGACACGCCGGATTCGTTATTTTGGGTCCTTACGAAGCTGAATAATCCAGTCAACAAGTTGTGAACACATTTAGCATCTATTTGGTCATAGTGGCACTGCATCCTGCGACGAAAACAACGTTCAAGAGCAAGCAAGGTCAGTTCTTTATTCCCTTTTCCTAAATCAGTTTATTTATTCATTCATTCGTGTTAAACAAAAATTAATGAAATTGCATGAAACATTTTCTCGTTTTGTTTGTTGTAGTTATTCATTTTATCGTAAGTAAATTTCTGTATTCAAGGAATACGTATATTCTTAATATACTCAGTGCAAGACTACGCGCTCAAAATTACTTGGAATAACGCCAGGGCCGGATTATATCAATTACTGTTTATTGTATATTCACTCGCGGCATTTTACCGAAATTACCCAAGGTTGATTTACCCAAATTTTCTGGTGACTTTTCGGAATGGTTCAGCTTTAAGGAGTTATTCATCTCGTTAATTCATGACAGTCCTCCACATTACTTGAACTCGGCCGTCAGTGGTCGAGCCGCTGACGTCATCAAAGACCTTGCTCTCACTGGTGACAACTATTTAATCGGATGGGATACTCTTTGTGAAAGATATGACAACAAAAAGCTCTTAGTCTTTCATTACTTAAAAACCATTTCGGTCTTAGAACCTTGCACCAAGGAGTCTTCCAAGCATCTAAGAAATCTACTTGATATTTGTAGGCGTTCTCTACGCGCTCTCGACAAGGTTATTCAACCGGCTGATCAACGTGATCTCTTTTTTATGCATTTAGTATGGTCTAAACTAGACAACGTCACTGCTCGTGATTTCGATAGAGACGCTTCTGAATTTCCTACGGTTAACGATTTTTTTTCATTTTTGAAGAAAAAAAACTTCTCTTCTTGATTCAGTGGAACAAAGACTTTCGAAGGGTTCATCCAATCGTTTAACAAGTCGTTCGGTAAACTCTTCGATAACTTCTCCACTTTTAAAATGTCTCATTTGTCCGGGATCGCACTCCTTAATGCACTGCGATCAATTTAAGGTTTCGTCAGTACAAGATCGTATTTCTAAAGCAAAATCGCTCAAATGTTGTTTAAACTGTTTGCGTAAGGGTCACTTCCTCTCAACGTGTCCTTCCAAATCGACATGTCGTATTTGCCGTTCAAAGCATTACTCAATGCTTCATTTGTCGAGTCTCATCCAGCAGACTGGTGAAACTTCTTCGTCAAATTACCCAAGAGCAGCTACTTCTCAGACAGGGTCTGCTACTTCAAGTGTCACTGACTACACTGCTTCCGAAGCTTCCAAAACAACTGTTTCGACTTCTCGCATTTTAAACCTGGTCATAGAAGGTCAATCTCAAACTTCTTTATTGTCTTCGATAAAAACCGAAATTCTAATGCCCACCGCTCTCGTCGAGGTTTCCGGTTCTCCTCATAATCGATTAACCACTAAGGTCCTCCTGGACTCTGGAAGTTCTGTCAATATAATCACACAGGATCTTTGCAACCGTCTCAATCTTCATACACGGCCTACTTCATTGGTTACTACTATTTGCGATCTCTATGTACAATCTCGTGTATCTAACGTCAAGAAAAAGATAACTTGTCTCGTTTTACCTGACATTAGATCGGATACTCCATCTTTTTCTATCGATATTTCGACATGTTCAATTCCTGAAGGAATCACTCTTGCTGATCCTTCTTTCAATGAACCTTCCAAAATCAATCTTCTTCTAGGAAGTGGAATCTTCTGGACACTTTTGCTTTAAGGCAGTTTATCTCTGGGTCCTCAAATGCCTAATCTTCAGAACACTCATTTAGGTTGGATCATCTCAGGTCCTTGTTCTCTCGTGTCGTCCTTTCACTCAAAACATAATTGCAACGTAGCTCGCCCGCACGACCTTAATTCTTAGCTTGAACAATTTTGGGCCATTGAAGAGGTTACTTCCGAGGTTGTCGTCCCTCCAGAACATTTAGAATGTGAGCGATC
Organism: Altica lythri; assembly: GCA_964028335.1. NCBI lineage: Eukaryota > Metazoa > Arthropoda > Insecta > Coleoptera > Chrysomelidae > Altica > Altica lythri. Next base: position 10,020,616 of record OZ034803.1, read on the forward strand.
CTTTCGTGAAACTACTTCCAGATTAGTCGATGGTCGTTTTGTCGTGCGTCTTCCAACTCGAAAGGAACCAAGCCTTCTTGGTAATTCTTACAATTGTGCCAAGAACAGACTACTAGCTCTAGAACGCCGTTTCAAGGCCAATTCAATATTTGAAAAAATGTATAAGGACTTTCTAAGCGAATACATTTCCGCTGGACATATGGCTTTAGTAAAACGTTCTGATAATGCAGTCGCATATTATTTGCCCCATCACGGGGTTCTGAAGGAAGAATCTATATCTACGAAATTACGTGTTGTTTTTAACGGTTCCCAGCCTACTGACTCCGGCCAATCTCTAAACGATATTCTTATGGTCGGTCCTATTCTCCAACAGAAACTCTTTCACATTTTGCTGCGCTTTCGCAAATACCCTATTGCTTTAGTTTCTGATATCAAGGCCATGTACCGACAGGTCTTAATACATCCTTCTCAGCGATCCTTACATAGAATTCTTTGGCGATTTTCCTCTAACGATCCTATTGACATCTATGAATTGAATACCGTCACGTATGGTACTTCTTCAGCTAGTTTTCTTGCTATTCGGTCAGTTCAGGAATTGGCTCATCAAGAGCAACATGCTAATCCAACTATCTCTCGTGTTATTTTAAAGGACATGTACGTTGATGACGTTATAACGGGTGCTCATAGTATCGATGAAGCTCGGTCGATTGCTCATGACTTGACTGCAACTCTCGCCAAAGGGTGTTTCGAGCTTCGAAAATGGATTTCCAATCAATCCACGGCTTTGAATACCCTCCCCTCTTCGTCGTTACATCCCTGCATGTATAATTTTGATTCTGAAGACACCCCTAAGACTTTAGGACTTCTTTGGAACGTCGTTTCTGATACCTTTGGCCATCGATTCTGCCCATCATCGAACACGGTCACCAAACGTACAATATTGTCGGATATTTCTCGTGTTTTTGATCCCCTCGGATTTCTCTCTCCGTCAATAATACTGGTCAAAATACTTCTGCAGAAGCTTTGGCTAGAAAGAAATTCATGGGACGATCCAGTTCCAAACACCATTGCTAATCGTTGGCATTCCTTTTGCACTGATGCTCTTGCCTTCAGTTCCTTGACAATACCTCGATTCGTTTTCTTTTCTCGTTCTGATTTCGAAATTCTCGGCTTTGCCGATGCTAGCAAATCGGCATATACTTGCTGTATTTACGTTCGTTCATTTGTCGATGATAATGACCTGCAGGTGCACCTATTATGTGCAAAAACAAATGTAGCCCCCCTCAAGGCATTATCTATTCCACGGCTTGAATTACAGGGAGTTTTGCTTCTTTCCAAACTACTCACTCAAGTCTTGTCTCGCTTGGAATCTGGTCCATCCAGCGTCCATTGTTGGACTGATTCCACCATCGTTTTAGCTTGGCTGAAGCTTCCTCCACATAAGCTAAAGCAATACGTCTCGAATCGTGTGGCTGAGATACAATCTCTAACCAAATCATTTCATTGGCACCATGTTCCCACCTCACAAAACCCTGCTGATTGTGCTTCTAGAGGCATAAAACCTTCGACTCTCGTTTCTAATGTTGTTTGGTGGCGTGGCCCTTCATTTTTGTCAACCCTTACAGATAACACAAGTTCTCCGACCCTTCCCTCACCTGACTCTCTGCCAGAGGTTCGGCCCATCGCTTTTTCAATGGTATTGCATACTTCGACACCGGAAGAATGCATTCCATTTGAAAACTATTCATCATTTCCCCGCCTACGGCGTGTTTACGCCTTTGTTTATCGATTCTACAATCTCCTTTCCACTCAAGATCATAATAAGGCTCAAGCTTCTAATGGATTTCTTCCAAATCCGGTCACAATATCTCCTGGCCTAGGGTGCTTTCCTTCCACTTCGGAGCTTTTTCAAGCTGAAGTTATTCTTGTTCGATGCTCTCAGCAATCCTCCTTCCCAGAAGAATTCGATTTGCTTCGAAAATGCATGCCTATCAAATCCTCTATTCGATTCCTAAAGCCCTTCCTCCACGAGGACGGCACGATTAGATTAGGTGGTCGACTCTCAGACTGTCATCTTTCGGAAGAAAGAAAGCATCCCTTCCTTCTTATAAAAACTCATCACTTGTCTCGACTCATAGTTGAATATGAACATCGTAGATTACTTCACACTGGTCCCCAGCAGACTTTATTTTCCATAAGAAACAAATTTTGGATCATCAGTGGTAAAAGCTTAGTTAGAAAGGTATTCCGAGAGTGCGTTACTTGTTTTCGCCAAAAGCCGGTTTGCTTTTCTCCCCCAATGGGAAATCTGCCTTCGTCTCGTTCCACTCTCATACATTCCTTTCATACAACGGGCGTAGACTTCGCAGGTCCGATCCTAATTAAGGACGGCAAATCTAGAACCAACGTCAAAATCAAATCTTACATATGTTTATTTGTGTGCTTGGCAACAAAGGCTGTTCATTTGGAACTTCTCACCGATTTAACCACGCCTGCATTTTTATTAGTATTTCGTCGCTTTATTTCACGACGCGGCAAGCCAGCTGATATACTTTCGGACAATGGCACGAATTTTGTCGGAGCCGCTCGTGAGCTCAAACAATTATATAACCTTTTGAAAACAGAATCAAACTCAATTATGACTCACTTGTCTGACAAACCTATCGTTTGGAAATTTATCCCGCCACGAGCTCCCCACTTCGGGGGAATCTGGGAATCAAACGTAAAGTCTTGCAAAACCTTATTGTACAAATCACTCTCAAACTGTCTATTAAATTATGAAAATGTTTCTACACTTTTATGCATGATTGAAGCCATCCTCAATTCTCGACCTTTGTACCTTTGTTCCGACGATCCCTCCGATCTCGAACCGTTAACCCCTTCCCATCTTTTACTTTGCCGAACACTAACTGATGTGGTTCCCGAGGATGCATCTTCACCGCCACGGGATCTCAGAGACATCAGCAAATCTCTTCTGCATCTTCGAAGCCAGTTCTGGAAACGCTGGTCCAGAGAATATCTCCAGCAGCTGCAACGCCAACACAAGTGGTTAGCACCTTCTTCGACGCCATGTATTGGACAACTTTGTCTCATACGAGATGACTGTCTCCCTCCACAACTATGGAACCTAGGACGCATCATTGAACTATTACCAGGAGCTGACAACGTTGTGCGTGTTGTTCGCCTTCGAACTGCTACGAGTGTTTTAGTGCACGCTCTCCGAAACATTGCTCCATTACCGATGCCTTCTTAGTGAATCTAAAACTATTTTTCTGACTTCCTGGTTAGTCATTCAGCCTGGGGGAGTATGGATACGCCCCTGTCTATTTTTGAATTGTCGCCAACTTTCGCGCGCCTTTTCCGTTGTTGTGTGTGTGGCCGTCGTATGCGCAGTACAGACTCTATCTATCGCCGTCAGGGTGAAAACATTCAAGTCTCGTTATGCTAAACGTGCAAAACTCACAAATTTGTTAATTGCTCAGTTATAATAATAATAATAATAATAACCTTTATTTACCCTGAACTTTGTAACATTAAAATAAGATAACAATTCACAATTAGTGCTGTAGGAACAACAATAAAATTAAGTAAATTATTTCATATTATTAGAAAAAAGAACAGACAAAATCTTCCGGTTTGTAAGCTCGGATAGACAAAGGCGTCCGTTCGGCATAAACGGAGACACCACATAGCACAAAGTGCCGTGCGTGGCAGTAAATTAATTTAAATTATTGGACGCTGCGGATACAATGATTAGCTAGTCAATAAAATGCGTGGAGTGAGAAACTAATTATCTGTGTGAGTTCGAGAGAGAGAGAAGAATGAGAAAAAAAAAGGAATGAAATTGAAGGTAACGGGTTCTATGTAAAATGCTGGTATAAATTGTTTATTTCAGAATTAGATGCTGATTTTAGCCATTTTTTAATAATTGGATTTATGTTACTATGTATTAGATTATTATCAAGACGAAACTGTTCGAAAGAGTTATGAATTTTGTGTATGTGCACTACGAAAAATTTTTTTGTATGGGACTTGATGTGCTTTATGGGGTTGGCTCTGCCCCGAGTGACATTTCTCGTGAGATAGCCGTGTTCTGAAAACTTTAGCATTTCCGGATGGCGGTATAAATGTTTTACTATTTCGAGAGTATATAACCTTTTAAGGTCAAAAACGCCAGCAATGTCAAACAAAGCGCCCGTTGGGAAGTCCATAGGTTTAGATAATAATATCTTTAAAATAATTTTCTGAGCAACCTCAATATTTTCAACAAGATATGTTGATGCTCCCCCCCAGGCCAGAATGCCATAAGTTAAGATGGATTGAACTAGTGCGTAATAATAATTTAATAGTTGATTTTTTGACAAAATTTCTCGTAGTTTTCTGAATATAAAAAATAGTTTTCTAATTCTGGAGCATAAGTTATTTATATGTTCATCCCAACGTACGCACTGATCGACCACAACACCAAGATATTTAGTGGATCGGACCTGCTTAATCCTATTTGAGCAGATGCAGACACGAGACGGGCAATCGTCTGCATGAAAGGATAAATTATTTAAGGTAGGAATACTGGAAGAGTAAGATGAAAATGCAATGAAGTGTGACTTATCTGTATTCAATGACAATTTGTTCCTATTTAACCAAGCCTTCATAATTCGTAAGTCTCTAGAAGCTCTCGCTGAAACCCGATCCCAGGAGGAATCCTCAGTGATGAGCACCGTGTCGTCGGCATAAGCAATTATTTTTGACTTCAGGCCACTGTCAAAGATGTCATTTATATATATTAGGAAGAGCACAGGGCCTAAGACCGTTCCTTGCGGTATGCCACAAGTCACGAGCCTTTCCTTGCTGAGGTTTCCCATAACCCTTACTTGCTGGTATCTGTCGGAAAGGTAGCTTTCGAAGAGAGATAAACATACACCCCTGCATCCAATGTCCTCAAGTTTGTTCAACAATATTTCGTGATCAACCGTATCGAATGCCTTAGACAAATCTAGAAAAGTGGCAATACAAGGCTGAGATTTATCGATACAGCTATAGATGGATTTCATTAGGAGAGATATGGCATCGTTAGATGAGCGGTTTGTTCTGAATCCGTATTGATTGTTATTTAAAATGTTATTACTATCCAGAAATGACATTAGACGTTTTTTTAAGAGTTTTTCGAAAATTTTTGAGATATTGTTGAGCAGGGAAATAGGTCTGTAGTTGCCGGGTTCGAGCCTGCATCCGCTCTTGTGAATGGGTACAACTATGGCCTTCTTCAAGGCACGGGGAAAGCAGCCCTCCAGAAGACATCTGTTAAAAACTGAACACAGTGGTTCGACAATAAATTCTGCTATTTTTTTAAGTACTTGACTGTCAATATTATTTGGTATATGTATTGGTTTATTTTTAATTGATTTGATTTCGTGAAAAAGTTCTATTTCAGTTATTGGAGTTAGGAAAAGTGAGTTTAAAATTCTGGGGTTATTAGGAATGTTATGGTGAATGTCATTTACTATGGTAGATGCTTTTTTTGGACCGATTTCAGCAAAGAAGTCGTTAAAAATATTAGCTATTTGGGTCGAATTTTCAACTATTGTTTGATTATGATTAATTTTTGTTATATTTGTAGATTTTTTAGTTTTATTTAAATAGGTGTTTGTTACCTTCCAGATGTTCTTCGGACTAGTGTCATTATTAATAAGGTTGATAAAGTATTGTGATTTTGTGATTTTAATCAGTTTCGGTATGTGTTTTTTGTAATAGCTATAAGTATTTTGTAATTCTACGTTATTTGGGTCAAGTTTTAACAGTTTGTAAAATTTATCTCTTATTGAGATTGACTTTATGATTCCCATGGTAATCCATGGGTTTCTTTTTTTATTTTTACTGTTTACTTGTTTTATTGAGGACGTTTCTTTAATGGCAGAGTTGATGTGGTTTAAAAAGTTTTGTAAACATGTGTCAATATTTAATGATTCATTGCAAATTTTACTCCATTCAGTCTGTTTAAGCTTTTGTACTAGTCTTTTGAAATTAATTTGATAAAAAGTTTTCTCGGTTGCAGGAGGACTGCTACCACCGATTCCTTGAAGGGTTATGTTTGCAATGATGGGATAGTGATCAGTTATTTTAGAGTGAAGAATTATGGGTTTAATAGATATGTTTTCTGAATTTAATTTTATGAATAAGTGATCTAAGCAAGTTGAAGAATTGTTATGGACACGAGTAGCTGAGTTTATATATGATGCAAATCCTCTTCTATATAAATTATTTAAATAGTAATGCACATCGTTATCTTTATCCAAAATATTGATATTTATGTCGCCGGTAAGAATCTCCATGTTAAATTTGCAAATTTCATCAATGTAGGAGTTCAGAGCAGCAGTAAAATGTTCGTTAAAAAAACTCGGTGGTTTGTATATTCCCGTGATGCCTATTTGAATTGTATTATATGTAATTTCAACGCGAATAAAAGAAAAGTTATTATAAGCGTGAACTGTTACTTTATGAGCCAAATCACTCAGGACAAAGACAACAACTCCATCATTTTGATTATAATGGGACTCGTTGTGGTACGCGGTGTATCCGTCCATGCCGAAGATATCGAGAGAGTCGATGCGCCAACTTTCCGAGCAGACAATTACATGGAATGTGTGATTGATACCAGAAAGCAACGCTGAGAGTTCGTCGAAATTTTTAGCCAGACTTCGTATATTTGAATGGAATAAGTTAAAATTATTAGCATATCTATCTATTTCATTGTTAAGTTCAGTTATACCACTAGCTATTTGCGTATTCACAGTTAAATTATCTAAGTCACAAAAATATTCCATTATATAAGTGAAAAAAATATATATATCGAAAGTAATGTATATTTAAATATTTATGATATACCTATACAAACTAAAAAAAACAAAAAATAATGTGTAAAGAGTTCCAATGCACTCTCCAAAAAAGTTAGAAATAAATATATAGCAGTTTGAAATAAAAGAAAAGAGGCAATAAAATAAGCATAAGTCTTTAATAGAAAACTTAGTTTCATAAATACCGTGCTCTCAGCGCCGCTCACTTGGAATTTGTGGCATCGGCGGGGGCGACTCGCACATCACCAGTGTAGTTTTCGGGAAGGTGGGCCTCCAGATCAGCACCACTGTAAATTCGAATAACAGGGGAATTTTCGGTCTTCCTAACGCAAATCTTTGAGTTTCTAAACCAAGTATATTTATATCCATGGATTCTTGCACGGTTCTTCGACTTCCATAGCAGATTTTTATACTCCTGGTTAAGATTTTCATCTATATATATGACGTCTCCAACCTTTTGATTTTTAAACTTTGACGTGTTGGCAGGGGTAATGATTAATTTCTTTTTGGAAAGGAATAGATCTCGTTTTTTTCTTGAGGTAAATTGAGCAATTATAGGGGCAGGCTTTGTACCCTTTTTTGCAAGTCTGTGTGCGACGTCTACGTCATCCGGAGTTAAATTGACCTGTAAACCCTTTGCAATGTTCATTACGATATCTAAACAGTTCTCATTTGGTAACTCCACGACACCATGTAGTTCAATATTTTTGTTGCGGCTATGTTGGTCTTGCCTGAGGACTTTCTCCCTTAGACTGTCCATTTCCTCATTCTTCTGTTTATTTTCCCTTTCCAATTTAGTCAACTTTTCTTTAAGGGATGTATTTTCTTGCATTGTATTGTTAAAACAGATAAGGATGTCATTGTATTTTCTGTTCATTTCTGCGAGATTTGTTTCAATATCCATAAATTTTGTTTCTAATGTATCCAACTTCGTGAATTTGGTAGCTAGTTCCCCAATCATCATTTTTAGCTCATTAATATCAGCTGCTGTTGCCGGCAAAGCTGAAGATTCGCTGTCCGCCAGCTTAGTGTCGGCTGAATTTAATCTCGACCTCGTATTAACGCATTGTTGGCATTTCCAAGTGCCTCTTAATTTTCTAAAGTTGTTTTCGCTAATCGAGCAGATATAATGGAAGCTCGATTTACAATTGCAGCAATCGGCGTAGTCAGCCGATTCTATCTTCTCCAAACACTTCCCGCAAGACATTTATTTATATCAAGATTTAAATAAACGTTAAAAATATGAAAAAGTAAATAAACAGGTAGTCCGTGTTTATTTATATCGAGATTCAAACAAACATTTAAAAATGTGAAAAAGTAAATAAACAGGTAGTCAGTGTGCGCAAGTTCCTTCAGTTTACTTTCACAAGATTTGCGTGCGCTGAGACACAGCAAATTAAACCTTAATGTTTCTTACTACAAAAAATCATCACAGAACTTAAATGCAATTTATCACGTTAAATGTAAAGTTTATGTTAAATGTATATCCAATATACGAATAATTAAACCTGCACCTAAATCATTTCTTTCGTATTGAAATACTCGGCGAAAGCAAGCCTCCGAGTCCTAAACAAAAGCTGCTTCACCAAGAAGCTTACCAGGAAGAACAGGGGCTGATGTCAGCTGTTTCTTCAATATTTCAAACTCCTTTTAGCATCCCTGATCCCAGCAGAAGAACTTATGCTGTCAAAAGTGTCAAAGGTTTGGCGATGTCTTCAAAATTCTTGGCATATCGTCGGTAATAGGAATAAATTCCGGTATGAACTGTCGAACTGAGTAGATGCTTCACTGTGCTCCGCTGTCGTATATAGTATAGTTGATACTTTCTAGCCGAAAATTTACATATTTTTATATTTTTCGAAAATAGTGTCTTTGCGTGGTTTCTTTTTTACTATGCCGGATCCAAGGGAACAAACTGAAATTCAAAGACAATCAGCAGTAGTTAAGCAAGTCTGTAGGGCCGGTAAATTTATTGAAACTCTTGCAGAAAAAGTGTCGGAAATTCTTTATGCACGTTTGAAATCTGAACTTGAAGAGCTGAAAACCAGTATGCAGCAGAAATTAGACAAACAAGAAAAAATAATAAATAAACAAACTACTGAAATTACAAACCTAAAACATCAAATAAAGTCAGTTGAAGTAGAAAATAAATCATTGGAGCAACAGGTGATTAACTTAGAACAATATTCTTTAAGAATATTTGGAATAAATGAAACCCCAAATGAAAACACAAATGAAATCGAAAAAAGAATATTAAATTTATTTAATTCTAAAATGGGTCTACATATAAATATAGAATGTATAGAAAGAACACACCGTATTGGTAAAAAAAATCCACAAAAAACCAAGACCAGTTCTTGTCAAATTTCAAAGCTATCGAGATCGCCGCATGGTATTTTCGTCAAAAAAACAACTTAAAGGAACTGGAATATTTATAAATGAAGACCTAACAAAATACACATTAAATTTTTACAAAAAGGCGATGGAAAAATTTGGGAAAAAAAATGTATGGACCACTGATGCTAAAGTATTAACGAAGGTTGGAAATAATATAAAAGAAATTAAAATGGAAGACATAGCAGATGGAGCACCACAAATCTAATGAGTTTTCTATTTACTTGCTTATAGAACTTTTCTTTCTTTTTCTAAGGTACACTAGTTTAATTTTCTTTTATTTATTTTTGTAACTCATTTATATATTTTTTCTTCTTAAAAATTTGAATTTTTGATTGCTTTATAATTAATTTAACTTTAAATTGTTTGTAAACACACATATTTGACCTACACATACACACACATATACACACTTAGGCTGTTATCAGAGCTGTGGAGTTGGGCTGTCTGTCGCGAGATTATTTTCCTCTTAGTTTTCTCTTTTTCAATCATTAATAATTACACAGGCACATTACTTTATTTCAATTCACTAATGGCGCATGAATCTACCTGATATTATAGATGAGATAGTTACGGAACCCGAGGAAACAATACTTATTGATAATGCTAGAATTTCAAAATAATGTTTATAAAAATTGTCAAGGATGTACACTAAACATTTTGCATCTTAATATTAGGAGTCTACAAAAAAATTATGATGAATTACAAATACTTATTGATAGCTTTGCGCAATCTGTCTTGGATTTAATTGTTCTGTCAGAAACTTTTGTTATTTTAGATATACATTACTTTAATATTCCTGGATATTATCTTTATTATAATAATGCTAAACTAAATCATCATGACGGCGCAGTAGTATACATAAAAGAGTCACTTAACCGTTCCGTAAAGATCCAAAAACTTAATGAGGTGACACTATTAAGAGCAACTTTCAACCATAATAACATAGAACATGGGGTTACTGCATTTTACCGCCCGCCATCTGCGAACGTTGATACAGATCTCTCTGACTATATAACTAATTTAAATAAAAAAGATATTGAAATTTGGGTGGGGGACGTAAATATTGATCTCTTAAATGATACAAATAGAACTACAATCAACTACTTGAGCGTTGCTGACAGAAATGGTTATATTTCATATATAAATAAACCAACAAGACAAACCGCAACAAGTAGCACATGTATTGACCATTTTTTTATTAGAAACATAGCACATAAAAACAAAATAAAAGCTATAGGTTTTATTCTTAATAACACTATAACTGATCATTTCAAAATAATTCTAAATTTAAGATATAATTCCTCAAATAAACAAAGTAAATACATGCCAAAAACAATTGAGAAAATAGATCAGGATAAATTAATATATCTCTTATCTAAGGAAAATTGGAACAGTGTTTACACTTACGACGATCCAATTATTTCAACGAATGCATTTTATAACATTTTAAACGAACACACGGGACAATGTAAAACCACTATTTATTTAACAAAAAAACAGACAAAAATAAAACCTTGGATAACTATAGGTATTATTAATTCAATCAGGACCAGAGATAAATTAAAACGAAAAATTTTTAAAAATGTAAATGTGAACGAAACGCAAATTCAACACTTTAAAACTTATAGGAACGAATTAAGTAAGATAATTAAATAGGCCAAACATCAGTACTATAAATGTAAAATAAATACGTCTGCAAACGATTACAAAAACATGTGGAAAATAATAAACGAAGCATCTAACTATAAACAAAACAGATCTATTTCATTCAACAATATAATAGTTAAGGGTACATGCATAAATGATAATTTTGAAATAGCTCAAAATTTTAACGATTTTTTTATTAATGTTGGTATAAATATGGCAAATAAAATCGAAAAAAACAATCTTACTATTTCAAATAACATTTATAAACATTCAAATTCGATTTTTGTGCCACCAATAACATCAAATGAACTTATTATATTAATAAATAATTTAAAAAGCAATAGTGCACCTGGTCCTGATGGAATTACCTCTTTGATTATAAAAAGAATTCACGAGTATATTATTGATCCACTCAAATACATAATCAACTTAATTATAAGCAGCGGTATCGTACCCGAAAAGTTTAAAAGCTCTATAGTTACCCCAATCTTTAAGGACGGAGATAGGAAAATAATGAACAACTATAGACCAATAAGTCAAATAAATTGTTTTGGAAAGGTCTTTGAGATGTATTTAAAAAAGCACGTAATAAATTATTTAGAACTTAACAAGATTATTTCTAAGAAACAATTTGGTTTTTTGAGTGGTCTAAGTACAGAGGATGCTGTAACGGCATTGGTGTCAAATGTCTTGGAACACTTTAATAATGGAGAATGCGTAATAGGCGTGTTTTTGGACTTGGCCAAGGCATTCGACACCGTTCCTCATCAGAGAC